>JAJMBM010000202.1:0-22795 GCA_030565325.1 Insectozyma coleopterorum
GATCTTTCTGTACGTACTATTAACATTTTGATATGTATTGATGTTTCGATTAAGTGTTCTGTTATTTATTGTCACTTCTTTGTTGTTTTTGTTTAGATTTGAAATAACTTAGAAAAAATCAAAATTGCGGAAAAACAAAAAATGTTTTTTGGGTATTACACGTTTTTTACAAATGTTTTCGCTATATAGGAATTCATGCAGCTGCACGTGTACAACACCATCTATTATGCACATACAAATTTGGTAAGAGTAAAACTATTATGCGTAAAAATGTTACTTTATAAATTTAACATATATAAATATTAGCAATAATTACCCATCTTTCCACAATTGTACTTAAATTTTCAAGAAAACAAACTTTCAACCAACAACATTTGGAAAGATAAACTCATTACAATGGTATTATCAAATGAATCAACTACCACCTCAATTGATAAATCTTATGATAATTACTACGATGAAGAAGATATATTTGAAATAAATCTAGATGAACATCAAATTAAAATAGACTCTGAAAATACTACTACTAATAACAATAACGACACTGATAAACTTTTTGTATCTCCAATCTCGAGTCCTTTAATAGTACCGAATACAAATTATCAGTATAGTAATAATGGTAATTCATTTGATGATCTTGAAAACGACGAGAAAAGTGGTCAATTATTATATGAATGCTTTATTTGCAAGCAAAAGATGAATAATGAAACTAAACACAATTGCTCGTCTAATTTAACGTTTGAAAACAATGATAATGATAATAACAATCTATCATCAATTAGAATGAATGAGATTATTATTCAAAATAATAATTTGATACAATTGAATTATAGAAAATGGCTGCTATTTTGTTCAAATTGATAATAAAAGTTTGAACTAGAGAATTAAGGGAATCGGAGTTGGTTAATAATAGAAATCTTACAATTGATGTATTGTTTTCATGGAAATAAATAATAGTAGTGAGATTAATTGGGAATATATTTACAATAATTGACGGTAATACTTGTTTCTTTCTTTCTCTCTTATTCTATAGGCGTGGTTTGAATTTGTAAACGGTCTTTGTGCATTAGATCAATCATATGTATACAGCCACATTTGTAATGCATAGAAGAAGAAGAAGCAGAAGAAGCAGAGCTTGTTATTCCTTCTATTTTAGTTGCGTGGTTTCTCTCCAAAAGCTGTTTTACAATAGCAACAATATCTTAATTTCTAGACTTGCTGCTGCAAACGGAAAAATAATAGTAGAAAAAATTATGTACCACATTACTACTTCTATTATACACGTATTACGTAATTGATATTTACCCAATTTAGAAGGTCTACTTTAACTGCACAAGATTAAGAGTAACAAGAAGAAGAAGAAGAAGAAGAAGAAGAGAAGAGGCGTTAGTTGAGTTTTAAATAGTAGCAACATAACTGTAGCATACTTTTTCATGCCAAAGTATTATCAGAAGCTTAATATATATATGATACTTATTCTTGCTTTCGATTGCATTTAGTCAAATGTTTCTAGAATAGAATTTATGGAAAAACTTTCAATTGGTGAGAGAGTTATAATATATACTTTGTTTCTGTAATCAACACTCTCCTTATTCTCATATTTCTATTTCCATTTCAATTGGTCCGTCATACAATTTCTAAAATTACATTTCCGCTTTATTAAACATCTCCAGTTCCAAAGAACTTTTCTTTTTTTGTGTTTTTCAAGTCCTCTTCTTGGCGCTGCCATGTTATAACTAGTTATTTTTTTATTTTGCAGTCATATTTGTTTACTCAATTGTACACTACAACAATACTTCTTCTAAAATGCATATTCCGTTAAATAGTTAATCCACCATTGAATTCTTTCAAATTATTTTTCCGACGTTGATGTGCTTTACATTGACCTACCAAATATCAACGTGAAATAATGATAATAATCACTATTACACTACTTGTGTGAATACTATATAACATATAATTATATTATCATGATATTATAATGATAAGATACATTATCCCATCATATTGGACATTTAGTATAAATAGATTACAATTATGCTACAATTTAGGATTGGTTTTTTATAGTGTATATAATTTGATTAATTCATTTCCACAGATTAGATAACCATCTCGTTTTTAAAATATTGACATTTTTAGGTTTATCTACAACCGTATAGACTTGCATATTTTTTAATTCATTTAATTCTGCAGTCATGGCCATTTTCCAATTTTTGTCATTATAATCTATTTTTTCAATTACTTCATATAAATATTGTTTTGGTACCATGTATTGAAGTTGTTCAATATTATAGTATATTGAAATATTATTTTCCGTGTTTTTAATAGTTTCAAGTTTTTTAGTGATTTTATTAATAGTATTTAATGTAGACTTAAAGTCAATGTGTGAAGTGATATTAAATATATTTTGCAGATATTTGTGATTTTTATATGTATAATCGTTATCATTATGATTCTGATATTGATTATTCTGCAAATGTTGAAGTGATGTATTATAATTAGTTATTAGTTTTAGTAATGAATTGTGGGTAATATTATTAATAAATTCAGAATGTTGCTATGATATTGGTTGATAAAGTGATTTAATTATATCATTAGGAGTTGGTAATAATTCATATGATTTGATGTTTAATGTTTGCAAGTATGTTTTTATGAAATTTGATGTTTCTAAAAACGTGATATTTTCGGTTTTAATGATAGAAAATTTTGGATTGTTGACTAAAACATAAAAGGTATTTGAATCTAATGCGTATCCAAAGTTGCAAAAAATATATGTGTGTGTGATTGTTTTATCAGTGACATTGATACCAAAGTTTTTGAGCTTCTGCACGGTTAGTAGCTTTTATTATACAATCAATACCAAATTTATGATAGTTGATTTTGAAGTGATTATTTTTATGAAATATTTGATATGCAGTTTTAAAATTTAGTCTTCTTTTTGGGAATATTGTTAAGTATATACACTATATTGAATTATAAATGGTAATAATTGTAATAATTGAGTATGTAGTTCTTTGAAATCTAAAATGATCTTTTTAATTTCATTCAAAATAGATTTGTTAAAACGTTCAGATATTCCATTCATTTGTGGAGTATATTCATGAATAATGTTTTTGAACATGCCTAATTTGGCACGATCATTTGAATTTGGAAATTCGATTGCATTATCTGAACTGAATTCAGCAATCTTTTCTGAAAATTTTGTATTCCATATCTTCAATATTCATTCTTGCATTCACTATAAGATTCTGTTAAACATATACAAACTATTGATTTGGGCTTGGGTTTACCTTCCAGTCCCGGGGTTCGACCTCGTTTTTTTTTTGGGGGGGGGGGTACGCGCGACCTGGCGTTACAAGGGTGTTATAGTATTACCCTGAACTTGAAGCTTAAATGCTAAAAACTTTGTGCCTATTAATAGGTCCCTAGGTTTTTCATTTCTATATAGTTACATAGAGATTTTATAAAAAAAAAAATTGATTTTTTATACCTAGATAGAAATATCCATCGTAATTTGAAAATTCTTTGAAAATTCCCAAAAAACGTCAACATGGATTAATTATGAATAGTATATTGTATTGTCTCTCTACTAGTTTATGTCTCTTTATTGATATCAAGAATGATAATAACCACTAGGATAAGATCGTCTATCCTATATAGTACAAGTCAACTTACTAGATTTATAACAGCAACCTTGACTTCTCTGGTTTAGGGTTGAATTGATAATTAAGTATTAACTTATCATTCGCTGCACTGAGCGCTGTGTTATCCAGAATTGTCAAGAGAACTTCAGCGGTATAAATGTAGATTAGATTCCCTTGTGTTGAAGTTTAACATAGTCATTTAAGCTTAATTATAGTACCGCCTAAGTCAACTTCAAATTAATATTCTAATGTTATCATTCATCAACTACTTTCACAGATCTGCGCATTTATATTCGAGGCTCACCTGCTATTTGGAAGCATTGCATCATTGCTAAATAGTCATATAGACGTGATTCTAACTCTGGTGTTGATTTCCTACAAAAAAAAAAAACTAGTGAAATATATCTAATAAACAGGTAAAATGAAATAAATAAATTGTAATACATTAAAATCACAACCAGTGTGATATGGGTTTTTTTTCTATATATAATTCTTAACCCAATGTTAAAAAAAAAAAAAATACCTGTACACATTTGTATATAAGGTTCAATTAACGTACCGTTATGTTACTTCGTTAGTTAAGATTATATGATAAAGTTAAATAAAAGATTGTATATTCTAAAATAAACTATATGGAAGTTCATATATAAAACGTCTAACAGAGTCGTGCAACGGTAACAAAAATCCTCGGTACAACACTTATATAGAAATCGGTAGCGTTTTGGAATTGATCTAGATATCTTTTATATTTCTTGATGTTTGTTTCAAATTGAATAGAAGGCATAAATTGATCATCATACACATGGGGGTGGTTCCCCCCCCTCATTTCTTTTTGGATATTAATATTTATCGTTATCAAATTTATTGGAGAGAGAATGGGCAAAAAAAAAAAAAAAAAAAGATCAAAAATTTTCAACACGATAATAAATATATCACAATGATTCCGTCATTAAGATCCTTAGGTGGTTATGTTTGGAAATTTAATCCTAGAATAACAGAAACACAGAAATCGTCAATGAGGAAAAGAATGCAATTGGTTGATGAAAATATTAAAAATATATATCAAGGTTTAATCAAACAAGAAAATAAACAAATTGGTCAAATCACAGGATACACGAAAATAGACTATTTTCAATTTGAATTTCCAAAAAGCAATGAAATGAAACCTAAGGATAAATATTCTACGTTCAATCCGCATTATAAAGATTATAGAAAACCAATCCATAGAGTACCTAAATGGACTAAAAGTTCATTTAGACAAGATCCAAAACATTTTTAATGAAAAGTAGGTATCCATGTATATTTTTAGTTATGTCCCCCCTTTTTTAATGTATATAAGAACCAAGGTTGATAAGAATTTATATATAGCTTTTATTTTAAAGTAGTCAAGTTATTTGTAGTGTATCAAAGGGGCATTGTCGATTGAATTATGTGGCTATTCCAATTGACACTATAAATTTGTAACACCAAATTATTGAGTATTAATAACATCGATACTTTTTCTTTTTTTTTTTTTTTTTTTTTACCAGTCGTCTAAACTTTCCAATAGTAACACTCGTAACAACCATCTATTTCGGACTATATCATAATATTACTCTTTTGTGTGCAGATTAACCGTAGACATAATTTTGTGGAACTCTTTAATTAAGCCAATATAACATAGTTCAAACCTTTTTTAAGACATATATGTTGAATATTGTTTAAGTTGATATTCAACAGGGCGGTTATACCATTTCGTATTAACCCTTCGCTCACATTTTGTTGTTATATTTGTCTAATAAGTCTCGACATGGGACAATTAGGAAATTCCCAACCTCTATTTGTTTTAATTATTCATTTTGTAATTCAAAGTTCAAATCTTGAATTAAAATTGGTTAAAAAGGAGTTCTTCTTCAATCTAACCTAGTTTATCCCATATATAATTTGATATAAAGTAATCACTTAAATTTGAATCTATTTTAAATAAATCAGATTTATGTTTTGAATTAGTTAATATAATCACATCTTGATCATTCAAAGTTTCTAACCTAATACCCAAGTTTCTATAAAGATTGATCTTTAATAACGAAGTTGAATTCGAATTATCTGATTTATCCAACGAATTTAAATTCTCAATTAAATTAACCATCTTTTCATTCTTTTCATTCTTCAATTTCTCCAACTTATTAAATTTATAAATTAGTAAATTATTTTCAATTTCCAATTCATTTATATCCTTTATGATCTGAATTTTCAAATTATCCAATTCGTTTAATTTAATTTGTAAAATTGTAAATATATTCCCATTCTTATCTATCAAGCCACCCGCACTATTTTTTGAATTCTTTTTAATAAAATTCAATTGAAATTCATTATTAATTTTCGAAATTGATGAAATTTGTGAATTTAAATATTCAATTTGTGAATTTAATTTTTCAATTTGATTATTTATATTTTTGAATTTCAAAGTATATGAATTTTCAATTGAATTGATATTAAATTCAATCATTTCTTTCATTTCAAATTCGGTAAATTCATTCAACTCATTAATGACATCTTGTAATTGACCCATGATGGAAAGACCCCCCCTAAAACGAATCAAATGTTTATAGTTGGATTTTTTTTTTTTTTTTCTTTTTTTTTTTTTTTTTGTATCGAGTGATTTCTATGAGTTATTCTAAAAAAGATAAGAAATCGTATTCAGATATCGATTTACCCACGAATCCCAACTTGCCGAGCTGGTTGATCACGCCCAAGGAGGAAAAGGCAGTGTTTGAAAGATGGAGGAAGAAGGCGTTTGCCAAATGTGACGATTTGATTAAAGCGTATATCGAATGTTCAAATAGGTATAAAAACCCCCTCGAAGCAATGAAAAAATGCAGCGAAATTAATGAACAAAGTTTGGCTTGTGTTGCTCAGTACCAAAAGAGAGAATATTTGGATTTGGAAAGAGAAGAGTTCATAAAGGAGAAAATCGAAAGGAAGAAATTATATCAACAGAAATTGAACCAATTGGAAAAAGAACAAGAATTGAAGAAATGTAAATAGAATAGACAGAATGTATATAAATTCAGAACCCATCAATCAATCAATCAATCAATCGTATTTCCGATTCTCTCAGCCTGAGCCATATATGTGTAATTAATATATTATTTCTAGCTAATTTCCTCCTTTTTTTGTTTTTCTTCATCGTCATCATTCTCTGTTTCTTTCGATTTTCCCATCAACATTAAACATTTCGTCTTCGAATACCTTTTGACTCGCCATGAATATGCTTGCATGTATCTTGCCTAAATTTTCTATGCATTGATATTGATGAATGGTGGTGTTGATCAATTCGTTGAAGTCGCTCAAGTTCGCATGTAGTTGTGCCATTTGGGAATTTAGATGCGACAATTGACGCTGGGTGATTAAAGAAGTGCTTTGCTGTTTCTTCGTCATCACATAAACAACCAAAATAAACAAAACAATAAATCAGTTGAATGAAAAACACAATTGACAAGAACACACGACCGTTAGATAAACGAGAACAACAGACAACAGACAACAGAAAAAAAAGACAACAGACAACAGAAAAAAAAGACAACAGACAACAGAAAAAAAAGACAACAGACAACAGACAACAGACAAAACAAGAATTGCCGAAAACGGAAAGCGCAAAAGACACAACCGAAATTACCAAAAAAGGAAACCCCGACAGACAAAGAGTAAACTAGAGACCAAGGGAAGAAAAAGAAAAGGAAACGACGACACCGGGGAGAGACATAGACATGGGGGCACGAGAGACAAAACGAAATAAGGAACCGAACAAAACTAGTTAATTCAATCAAATTCCCCCAAACGAAAAAATAAAATAAAAAAAAAAAAAAAAAAAAAAAAAGAAAAAGAAAAAGAAAAAGAAAAAAAGGAGAAAAGGAAAAAACTCTAACAAACCGTCTGTTCTTTTCTTTTAAATTTTTTCAACAATGGAGACTTCAAATATTACTAAGACTAACTCTAATTCAAATACTAATCTAGTTGCTAATAAACCCGACGATAAAAAACACAATGTTTCAAACGTTGCAAAGAAATCAAAATCAAAAGTACGAAATATAGCTCCTAAATATCATAAAATCCAACCGGCTATAGCTCCAAAACCAATTGGTGGTAATGCTACTATGATACCAAGACAAACTAGCAAATTCAATCCAATCCCAAACAGTAAATTATCTTTACTGATGAAATCAACTTTTCCTAAAAAATCATCAACAAATTTAAATACAAACGAATTAAACACTCTGAAAAAATGGGTTTTACCTCCACGTCCAAGACCAGGTAGAAAACCAACTAATGACGAAGAGAAAAAAATCAAATCTTCACACCAACAAGTTAACAACACCATTACTCAAATTCCAAATATTTCAACCCCGAAAAAGAAACCCAAAATTAAAAGAGAATCGGAAATTTATAACAATTTGCCAATTTTACAGAATCTATCATCTACTCATCAGCAATCTCCTCCACCTCAGATCCATCCTCAACCGTTGTGTCTTGATTGTAAACCAATAATCAAACAAGAAGAAATACCTCCAATTAAAGATTTAGAAAGTCAAAAATTAGATTTAAAAGTTTCTTATTTATCAAAATTGAAAGAACAAGAATTGATACGAAATTATATAGAAGTATTAACGAACCAAATTAAAGAATTAAATTTTATTCAAAGTGGTGTAATCACATTTGACGCATTGAAAACAAATAACAATAATACAAATTATTATAATAAACGTTTAGTAACAAATAAAAATGATCAATTGGAAAGTATAAATAATTTAAATGATTTAAATAAATTTTTAAATTATCTTTCAAAATCTTCAAATATAATCAATTCAGCAACAAAGAAGAATACAAATGATTCAATTAATCAACAAATTAATTGTTATATAGATATAAGAAATAAATTTAAATTATTGAATAAAGAAAATGAAATTAAAAAGAAGAAAAATTTAAATATTGCAATAAAACTGAATAAAAATGAGAATAATAGTAATAATAGTACAAATTTTACACCAAATTTATTAAATACTTGTATAAATGGTAAAAAACAATTAGATATAGATTTTTTAGATGTTGATTTACAAACTGCTACAATTGAAGAAAGTCCAAGTAATGAAATCACAACTACAAATACCGGTAAAGAAAATGATATTGATTTGTTTATGGATGAACATGATTTTTTAAATAAATTAGTATTGGAAGATAAAATTTCTCAAGAAGAAGAAGAAGAATTGGGAAAAGTTGAAATTTATAACCAACCCCAACAACCCCAGCAACTACGACCACAAGCAAATCCAAAGGATAAGGTGATAAAGAAGAAAGTTAATTGTGGATTTTGTACTAATGACACCCCGTGCTTATGTTTTGATGCAGATATAAAATAATACATATATTCAAGTTCTTTGACCTTTTAAATTCTTTTAAATAGACTTAATACGTTGGCTATTTATTATCTTTTGAATATTTCATTGTTCGCCTTTTTTAGATAAAACTAAAAAAATATGATTGAAAACAAGGAAAAGAAAATTAATCTAAGCTGTCATTTTCTGTAGAGACTATATTGTATAGTTTTACCTGATATAAAACGATAAATATATAGTCTCTACACTACCACAGACATATCTAGAATAATTAATTGTTTTCCGTTTATCAATCATTGTTATATTTATCTATATTTTTTGACTATTGTTTATGCTTCTTAATTATATCAAAGTTTTTTTTTTTTTTTTTTTTTTTTTTTCGTATATATTAGGTAAAACTATACAAACTATCTAGACTCTACAGAAAAACCTACCACAGTCGTAGCTGAGATTATTATTGTTTTCATTGTTTTCATGTTTTTACATAATTTCGCAACTTAGTTTGCAACATTTTAACAAAAGATAATTAAAAATGCTACCAAGCGCACTGGGATTGTTAGGTTAATACAGAAATGCTTTACAACAACAGGTTTATTTTGTTTAATTATTTTCAGCTTTCTTTATTTGTATTCTACTTGTGGTTATTATAAATTTTGTTCTTGAGTTGAAAAATTTAATAAAGCTGAAATGTTAAATACGATTGATTAACTTCAACCAAGATTCTTCCAAGATAATTAGAAATAGATACATTGGAAATATGAGACAGCTTTATAATGTTATTAGTGGTACATTACTTTTTTTTTCAAAATTTAGTGAATTAATTCTACAATCTTCTTCTTTTTTTTTTACGTATATCATCGTATTAGGTAAAATGTATACAGTAAAAAATCCTAAAATTTGAAAACAGTTACAATGGTGGTTTGATGGCATATTTTCCGAAACAAAGGGTATTTTCTCTTTTTATACTTTACAACTTTTATATTTCATGTGTTTCAATTTCGATATGTAAAATAACAGTGATAACTTAAAATAAATGTTATATATTAAATAAATCTCTAATATTAATAGAAAAAAGTTAAATAACTACCTACAACAGCAGTTAAAGCCAAAACGGCATAACCAGTTCTATACACCCCGGGGATAGATAACTCTTTACCGAAATCCCAAGTCAAATGTCTAATACCATTACCGACATGATACATGAACGGATAGGCACAAGCAGCTTTTATTGAGTATTGTAAAAACAAAGGCAAAGCAGTATAAGCCCCGATCAAAGTGGTTGAGTCGAATGGGATGTTTAAAATCGAAGTGGCTGCATAAGTACACGTTAAGGCGTAGAAAGCACCTGCCATTGCACAACCAGTCACTCTATGGAAAGAAGACATTATCCAGGTTAATTGAGGTTGATAAATTTGTAAATGTGGTGAGCATGGTCTATTTTTTCTTTGATTCACCAATACTTGATCTTCTTCCTCGACAGTTGTACTCAATGTTGATATATATCTTGAAGATAAATAAACTGAAGGTTTATTCAATTTATATAAAGCATTTAATGTTGGTTTTTTTAATAAGCCTAAGCGTGAAATCATAATGGGGGAAAAAATAAAATAAATAAGTTAATTGAATGTGGATTTAGAATTGAAGAAAGTAGAAGATTGGAGGTTGAAGGTTGGTGGTGGTTGGTTGAAATCTTGTGGTAATGAGATTAATTTTTTTTTATAATTTTTTTTTTATTGATTGATTTAAAAATTAAATGTGGGTGGTGACACTATTTATTTACACACACTAACTAACTAACTAACTAACTAACCAACTAACTAACTAACTAATGTATTATGTAACCAAATATTCGAGAATTGTATGTGACCGCAAATCAACCAATCAGAGAATGCTAATTGTAATATTATTCTATATTATTTTTTTCCACTGGTCAGCGGTACACGACTATGATTGATATCACGTGAGTGTATAGACACACAAAAAAAAAACACACAAATTGAATAATATAACATCAGACATATATGAGGGAGGTTATTATTATCCACATCAATGTTTCAGTTGTTTCATAAATGGATTTAAATTTAAGAACGATTTCGCTGTTGTTGTATTATATTGGGCTTTTCTTTCCGTCGTTTGTCAGTTAGTAAGTTTCCAATTGGAAAGCGGATTTTAGCACCCTACGCAGTGTCTTTCCACACACACACACACACACACACACACACCTACTCTCTCTCTCTGACACAAATAATTATACACATTCAATTGATTACTTGTAATATCTAATCTATACAATGCATGTGATTCATATTATCGAGAGTGTTTATCAATTGTTGATAGTTGGTTACTGTTTGGAGATATTACCTAGTTATATGATCTATCCTATCTCTCTATTTTTTACAAGGGGCACGCGCCTATGTATAATTTCACACTACAAACTTTTATTTTTATTTTTATTTTTATTTTTATTTTTTGTTCGTTAAATGTAAAATTTGATTTTTGTTTATCTCAATTATATTTATAGTAGACAGAGACATTTATAGATACTACTACTATTCATCGGTTGCAACTGTTCCTCATCTCACTATCTATACACTTATACTTCTTACTACTATTTTTTATCTATTTTTATTATTGTCTGCTATATATGAATACAATCCTGTCCAATACTGCTGCTATTCCTAATAACATTAGTTACACAACTTCAACTTCGACAATCACTTCAAATACAACCCTACAATCGATTCACAACAATAACAACCCACCACATATAAACCATACTCCCAAACATGATATTATAGACTCTACTGCTAAAGACACATTATCATCACCTCAAAATAATCAACAACAACAACAACAACAACAACACATCGTTCCATCCCCATCATCATCACCTCAAAATAATCAACAACAACAACAACAACAACACATCGTTCCATCCCCATCATCTACAAATTCATCACTGTACAATCACAATAAGAATAATCATAATGCTAATATCAGTGCTAACAGTAATGAGAATAATGCTAATATCAGTGCGGATAGTAATGAGAATAATTCACAATCAAATTCTTCATTCGAAGAACAAGAGAATAATAAATCAGATTTATCATTTGTTAAAAAAGATTTATCTAAATCTCGTACACAATCGTTTCAATCTGTTTTATCTTCAGCTTCTTTAATTTCATTAAAACATCAAAGTTTGGCATCTTATAACAATACAATTAAAAAAAATAACAACAATCTTAATAACCCCCAACAGCAAACGACTTCATTATCAAGAGCAAATTCAAATTTGGGAATTCAAAATAATATAAAAAATTTCCAATCTTTTATCCAAGCCCCAGTATTATCTGGTATATCAAATCAAAAACAATTCAATGATGAAGAAGATCAAATAGGCAAACAATCTCCATTCGATGATAAATCAAATGCCGCAACTTCTTTTAAATCCAAACAATCTATAGACTCAAATAAACAACAAAATGATAATAATAATAATAATAATAATAATAATAATAATAATAATAATAACAATGTTGTCGTCGATGACGATGATGATGAAAATGATGAAGAAACTTTATTACAACAACAGAAATTAACTTTGAACGCATTGAAAAAATTAAGTTTATCTCCAAGACCAGTTACAAATCCCGATGAATTGGAAAATTTATCAAAATATGAAAATAATAATAAAAAACAAGAACCTTATCAACCCGCAGAAGTTGATCTATCTTCATTTGCAAGTTTAACAAGACAACCAAAAATTAATCCTTCGAAAATATCAAACTCTTCTCCAATTGAAGATAAATCATCTTGTCAAAATGATAAATTCCAATCTCCAAGAACTTTAAATAAAAGACTATCACTACCAAGATTACCCGAAGGTGAAATCATTTCAGATATAAATCAATATCATAATAATTTAAAACTATCTCAAATGAATTCTTTTCAAAAACAATTACAACCTGAAAGATTCGATTCTTCTCCTGATAAACAACAATCTAAAATACCTGCTGCTGTTATACCTCCCAAAGACTTTTCAACAAAGAGAAAACCTTCAAATCCAGCTTTACACATACAACAAATGCAACAACAGCCAGTGCAGCAGCAACAATCTCAACTGCAAGAATATATTCATCACCACCACAACCACAATCACAACCACAGCCAACCACAGCCACTACAGACACCACCACCACCACCATCACCACCTCCTCCTCCTCCACAACAACCAACATCACAAGCTCCTTCTCATCTTCAAAATTCAAAAGGTATAACCACAAAACTGTTACAACAAATTAAAGGGTTAAGAAATCCAATGTATGTACCCGCAGTACTTCGAAGGACTCAACAAAATGGTATTTTGAGTCCTAATCGTTCATATTCAACTTCTCCCGAAGCTTATTTATCTACTTCTCCAAGACAAACAACAGATTATCATACTCATTTAACTGAATTTGCACAAAGACAACATTTAAACTCCTCAACTGCGTCAATAAAATCAACAGACTCAAATATTTCAATGGAATCAAATAATTCAACGCTAGGATCATATTCAAGAAGAAATCAATCAAGAAATAATTATGATTATTTATTAACTGCTCCACCAACTAAAAAACATTGGATAAAAGATGAAACCGTTTTTAAATGTCAAATACCTACTTGTACCAAAGTTTTTAATTTTTTTGAAAGAAGACATCATTGTAGAAAATGTGGTGGAATTTTTTGTAAAGAACATACTTCACATACTTTATATATCAATCATTTGGCTCAATTTACAACTGGTGGCAGAGGAACATTATCAAAAGTTTGTCCAAATTGTATTAAAGAATATAATGAATTTATGGCCCAAGAATTTGGTGTTGATATCAGAAAGAAATTTAATGAACCATCCGAATCATCACAAACATTTGGAAATTTACAACAACAAGCACTACCCAAGAGTACTAATTTAACGCCTATTACTAATGATAAAATGGGTGGAAATTTAGATTTAGAAACATCAAATAGAACAGAACAAGTTGTTGGAAGTGTTCCTGCCAATTGGAGTTGGAGTTCATTCTAAATAGTGTTCTTTAATATATTTATTTATTTATTTATTGTAGATAGATTTCTCCTGTATATTATTATTTAGTGAAAAAAAAAAAAAAAAAATAGAAACAGAAAAAAAAAAAAAAAAATAGGTGTCAACCGTGTACAAATTATCATTTTTCAACGACTAAGGAAGGTAATAATAATGTCACAATCATCAAAAAAACAATTGAAAGTATTGGGGATTGATGTTCAACTCATTAGAAGCTTGTTGAAAATTATTATATTTATTTCAATTGCAGGTGCAGCTATAAGTTCGAGATTATTTTCAGTTATAAGATTTGAAAGTATAATTCATGAATTTGATCCATGGTTTAATTTTAGAGCTACTAAATATTTAGTAACACATTCCTTTTATGAATTTTTAAATTGGTTTGACGATCGAACTTGGTATCCTTTGGGTAGAGTCACTGGTGGTACTTTATACCCCGGGTTAATGGTTACATCTGGTGCAATATGGCATATTTTAAAAGATTGGTTTAAATTACCAATTGATATTAGAAACATATGTGTTTTATTAGCACCTGCGTTTAGTGGATTAACTGCCTATTTTACCTATTTGTTAACCAAAGAAATGAAAGATTCAAGTGCTGGTTTATTAGCTGCTATATTCATGGGAATTGCCCCAGGTTATATATCAAGATCAGTTGCAGGATCTTATGATAATGAAGCAATTGCAATTACTTTATTAATGGCTACATTTTATTTTTGGATCAAATCTATGAAAATCGGATCGATATTTTATGCAACTATTACCGCATTATTTTATTTTTATATGGTTAGTGCATGGGGTGGATATGTATTTATAACCAATTTAATTCCATTACATGTATTTGTTTTATTATTAATGGGTAGATATAATCCAAAATTATATACTGCTTATACTACATGGTATGCATTGGGTACTCTTGCTTCAATGCAAATTCCATTTGTTGGTTTTTTACCAATTAGATCGAATGATCATATGGCGGCTTTAGGAGTGTTTGGATTATTGCAATTGGTTGCATTTGGTGACTATGTTAAATCGAAAGTCCCAAGTAGACAATTTAAAAGTTTTTTGATGGTATCAATGGTTTTAGTATTTACATTAGGTATTGGAGCATTATTTGGATTAACTGCAATGGGATGGATTGCACCATGGACAGGTAGATTTTATTCATTATGGGATACTAATTATGCTAAAATCCATATACCTATTATAGCATCAGTTTCGGAACATCAACCAACAGCATGGCCAGCATTTTTCTTTGATACAAGTATGTTAATTTGGTTATTTCCAGCAGGAATTTATTTATTATTTCAAGAATTAAAAGATGAACATGTATTTATTATTATATATAGTGTTTTGTGTTCATATTTTGCTGGTGTTATGGTTAGATTAATGTTGACATTAACACCAGTTATTTGTGTTAGTGCAGCGATTGCATTAAGTAAGTTATTTGATATTTATTTAAATTTTGTTGACATATTTCAAAATAATAATAAAAATTCAAAATTATCAATTTCCAAAGTTATAAGTAAATTAATTGTTATATTATCATTTGGATTTTATTTAATTTATTTTGTATTACATTGTACATGGGTTACTTCAAATGCTTATTCATCACCATCAGTTGTTTTAGCAAGTAGAAATGCCGATGGTAGTCAAAATTTAATTGATGATTATAGAGAAGCTTATTATTGGTTAAGAATGAATACCCCAGAAGATGCTAAAGTCATGGCATGGTGGGACTATGGATATCAAATTGGAGGCATGGCAGATAGAACCACATTAGTTGATAATAATACCTGGAACAATACACATATTGCCACTGTTGGTAAAGCAATGGCCTCGCCAGAAGACGTCAGTTATGAAATATTAAAACAACATGATGTAGATTATGTATTGGTTATATTTGGAGGGTTATTAGGATATTCGGGTGACGATATAAATAAATTTTTATGGATGGTTAGAATTGCAGAAGGTATCTGGCCAGACGAAATTAAAGAACGAGATTTTTTCACTGAAAGAGGTGAATATAAAATGGATAAAGAAGCCAGTGAGACAATGAAAAATTCATTAATGTATAAATTGTCATATTGGAGATATTCAGAATTATTTAATGGCAGAGATGGTGTTGATAGAGTTAGAAACCAACAAATTCCAATAAATGCAGTACCTGAATTAAATGTTGTTGAAGAAGCATTTACCTCGGAAAACTGGATAGTCCGAATTTATAAAGTCAAGGATTTGGATAATATTGGAAGGGATTTACATGATGCAACAAAATTTGATACTAATAAGAAACCAAATAAAAGAAATAGAATTATAAAAAGACCAAAGATTGATATCAGAGAATAAGTACCTACAAGTCACGTGTGTGTAGAATAGAATATATTATATATTTTTTAACCCCTTGTGCGTTTTAAGAAAGCTAACTTTTGTCCCCATTTTTTATAATTCCGATCACCTAATATAAATGTCGGAGTAATCGCTTTCTCTTTCTTTCTTTCTTTCTTTTTTTCTTTTCTTTTCTTTTCTTTTTTTCTTTTGCAATCATCCAATTGTTGAAGTTTTATTTATCATGACTGGGTTCTTTGATTTGGAAAATCATTTAGCTTTTTATAGATCATATCATTTCAATCGTATAAATGTCACAATTCATCTAATTTGTATACCTATAATTTTATTATCGTCGATTTCATTTTTAACTCCGATTGAAATAGCGGGAAGTATCAATGTTGGTAAGTTATTGGCATGGACTTTTGGATTATATTATCTTTTATTGGATTGGAAAGTTGGATTGCCCTCATTTACGTTATTGATCACATTTTCATCTTTTATAACCCGATATTATTCTTCATTGAGTAATTTCTCACATCCAACATCGACTGAATTTATCAAATATGCAATAATAGCTCATGTTTTTGCATGGTTTTGTCAATTTTATGGTCATGGTGTACATGAAAAAAGAGCACCTGCGTTATTAGATAACTTATTAGAAGCTTTGGTTTTAGCTCCATTTTTTGTCGCTTTTGAAATTGCATTTGCATTGGGGTTTAAAGCTGATGTTAAAAAGGCAATGAATAATAAAGCAAGTAAATTAATACAAGAATATAGAAAGACACATAATAAGAAGAATTAATTTTTTAGTTTTTTTTTTTCAATTTGGCTCCATTTTGGCTCCATTTTTTGTCGCTTTTGAAATTGCTTTTGCATTGGGATTTAAAGCTGGCGTTCAAAAGGATAATAAGAATAATATAAAAAGAATTAATTTTTTGGTTTTTTGGTTTTTTCATTTTTTGTATATTTCATAATTTAATTTAAGTTCTGGTTCGTATAATGAAACTCCTTGTAATTGATTACCAATAGTTAACCACCCTGGTCTTGTGTTATGATCTCTACCGAATATTTCCAACTTGCGGGCGTGTTTTCCAACCAATCTTTCGACAATGTCATAAAATTCATCTGGTTTTCTACTTGTTTCTCTTGTATTCGATACAATTATATCCAAATCGATTTTTTCATTCAACCAAGTAGGGTTACCCTTGATGCCTACCAACAAATGTTCTTTTGAATGATTCAACCAATGTCCCGTTCTGCCAGTGACGATAGTTCTTTTCAATTGATTCAATTTAATCCAAATCATTTCATCGGATACTCGATAACCCCATTTGATTAATGCTTTTCTGCCTATTTCAATGGATCTACCGGTGACCCACAACATGATAATTCCTTCATCGGTTAATTGACCCATTGGCAACTCTAACAATTCGTCATCTTTACAAGTGCTATACGGTAATGACATGTGGATATCCCAAGCTGGGTCGGATATGATGGCTGCAAATTTTCCCAAGATTGAAAATGGCAATTGTCGAACATCACATTCGATCCATTGTGGGGGTAAAATAGGTTTAAACGATTCTGTAAAACAATCACCAACTGTATATTCATAAGAATTGGGAGTTTGTTCTTGTTGTTGTTGTTGTTGTTTGATCAATGATTCCTTTTGTGGCGGTGGTGGGTTTAATGTCAAGTAATGTAAATATCTACAGTTTTTCAATTTATGACAAGTATCTAGATATGAACAATCACCTAGGGTCAAATCAGTGAAGTTGTTTATAATAGGTAAGAAATGAATCTTCTCTTGATAACATTTATATAGTTGATGATTCATGGATGATTTGTTTAAATTGATTCGTTGGTGGATTAAATGTATTGGGATACTTTGTTTGGAAATATTGTAATTGAATTCTTTCTTATTCAAGGAAATAGTAGCTAGGGAATAATTATGATTTGAATCATTACAAATTGGATAAAATGGTTTGAATTCAGTTTTCAATTTGAATTTAATTTTATTCAATTTAGACACAGTTGTAGATTTATCCAACATTGATTTTAAATCCAAGTCATTTCGGAATGATAAAGATAATAAAGTCTCATTTGATTGTGAATCTTGAAATAACAATTGTTCCAAGTCCCGATCTTGTGTTTTTTTACTCTTATTTTCAATTGAATTACCACTTAATCTTTGGTTCAAGATTAGGACATTTACAGTATTTATGTATTTTAAAACTGGCATATTGAATAGTGTGATTTGATGGAATGAATCTAAAGGTTTGTTGAATTGTAACAGGTTGGAACTTATATTATTGAATTGATTTAAATAGTCTATAAATTCAATTTCATTCTTGAAATATAATGTTTCATTGTTGAATTCGTTGAATAAACGTCTAATCTTCCATAAATCTCCATTTATGGGAATTGTTAAGAGATAATCTTGGTTATCTAGAATGAAGTCAATCAATGTTGAAAAATGGTCTAAATTATACAACATGGGATATATAAAAGTGTATAGAAAATTTTTATATTAAGGGGTGGCAAATATATTTTTTCTTTTGCAACAATTGGAATATATATCAATTACACATACAAAGCTATTACGTATATATATTAAACTTGTATTTTATAATATCTTTTTAATTCATGAATCTGAATGGAATGTCCGGTGTTGCTGCATTGAAATTCGCTCTTTTATTACCAGTTTTGTTGTTGAATTGGTGGTGGTTTTACCAAAAGAAGTAGTTGGCATCATTCCTCGACAATTACACATACAAA
This sequence comes from Insectozyma coleopterorum, assembly GCA_030565325.1. Taxonomy (NCBI): domain Eukaryota; kingdom Fungi; phylum Ascomycota; class Pichiomycetes; order Serinales; family Debaryomycetaceae; genus Insectozyma; species Insectozyma coleopterorum. The sequence continues at coordinate 19,206 of JAJMBM010000202.1, forward strand.
AATATCACTTTTATATATTAAACTTCTATTTTATAATGTCTCTTTCTCAATTCATGAATCCAAATGGATTATCAGGTGTTGCAGCATTGATATTCGCTCTTTTATTACCAGTTTGTTGTGATTGGATTGGTGGTGGTGGTGGTGGTGGTGCATTCCCAAATCCCATTCCAGTCGGTTGCGATTGTAATTGATTATTAAATCCTTCAAATTGTGGCGATATGCTTGTATTTTGAAATGTATTTGTCATTTGATTTATTGGTGGTGGTTGGCCAAAAGAAGTAGTTGGCATCATTCCTCCAGTATTTTGAACTCCAAAAGAAGTTGCTGGAATCATTCCTCCAGTATTTTGAACTCCAAAAGAAGTAGTTGGCATCATTCCTCCAGTATTTTGAACTCCAAATGAAGTTGCTGGAATCATCCCCCCAGTATTTTGAGCTCCAAATGAAGTATTTGGCATATTTTGAGCTCCAAATGAAGTATTTGGCATATTTTGAGCTCCAAATGAAGTTTGCGGCATGAATCCACCAGTTATTTGTTGCGGTTGTGGTGGTAATCCGAATGTAGGCTGGGGCATAAATCCACCTGTAATTTGTTTACCAAAGGCAGATTGGGGTACGAAGCCACCAGTTAATTGACCACCAGTTCTTTGAGTAGGCACCAATGGTTGTTGATTGAATGAAGTTTGTGGAATTATACCACCAGTACTTTGAGTTCCAAATGTAGTCTGAGGTACTGTGATATTACCAGTTTGTAATGGTACAAATCCAGTTGGTTGGAATATTGCACCTGGTGGACCTATTTTTGGTTGTGTGTTAAAAGTTGTTGTTGTTGTAGTAGTAGTTTGTAATGGTAATACGCCGATTGTAATTTGTGGCTGTACTCCTGTTTGTTGTATTGGTATGAATCCAGTTGGTTGAATTGGTATGAATCCAGTTGGCTGTTGTGGTAATAACGTAGGAGCAGGACCAGTTTGTATTAAACCTTGACCTGTTCTTTGTATTGGTATGAAACCACCAGTGCGTTGTGCAGGCACAAGTACACCTTGATTTGAAGGTAATGATGTTGAGGATGTTTTAACTGGTTGCAAACTTGGTGCAGAAGGTAATTGATTGATTGATGATTGTTTATTATTTTCCATCGGTTTGATATTGACTAAATCAGACAATGATCCGGTATATTGTGGAGTCTGTGGGGATGGAGATGGTTTAAGTAAACTTTCATTTGATCTTGCTGCTGGTTTCATTGCCCATGCGTCATCATCTATTTTATTAGCTTGTGGTGATGATATCAAGTCTTGTTTAACTGGCGATGGTAAAGCTTCAGCTACGACTTTTGAAACTTCAGTTGTTGAACTATTATTCTTCAATGAACCATTGCTATCAGTAAATAAACCTCCTAATGTTGAAGATCCATTTTCATTCACGTTTGTCTTTTTTCTATCAAACTTTGTGTCTAAAAATTTCATAACTCTAATTATATCACCTTCTCTTAACCCTAACGTTCTTAATAAAGAGGGTGAAATATCTTCCAAAATATTTTCATCCATTTTTTCACGTTCAAAATTCAAGGTATAACGTTGGCAATTTCCAATATCAACACCGCATTGTAAAAAGAAATCAAACCAGTCGTAAAGTGGACCGTTGTTGTTTGAACCTTGTGTATTTGATCTTGGTCTCGATGGTTGGGGTGGGGCAATGTCATGAAGTGCAGCCATTCCGGATTGACCAGTGGAAGAAGACGTTGTTGTTGTTGCACCAGATCTGTTTGATCTTGATCTTGATCTTTTAGCTTGTTGTTTTAAAACTTGTTGTTTATATTGTTCTAAAGAAGTACCAGTTATTTTTTCAACGTATTCTAAATCTTCAATTGACAATTTTTCAGCAGCAACTGCTATTTTAACTCCATTAACCTTGTATAAATGAATCTTCCCTTCAACACATCCTAAAAATTCAGCTTCGACTTTAAACGTTCCAGAACTATCAATCCAAGTTCTAACTCTATGAAAATTTGGTCCTGATTTTCCTTCATGTTGTTGTTGTTGTTGTTTGTCTCTTTGAGATCTATCTCTTTCTCTAATTCTATCTCTTTCTTCTCTACTTCTATGGTGATTATCGCCATTTCTACCCCCTTTTGATCTAGTTGATCTTCTTCTCAATGGACCATCGGTTAATTTATCCAAATTAGAAGTACTAACAATTTCAATATATGAAGAAGGTACAACCCCTTGTCTGCCATTATTGATATTTTGAACCATCCACCAATCTTTTGATTTTGATTCATTTATAATATAAACTTCATCACCTTCATTACAATTTAATTCATCATCACTTTGAGCTTTGAAATCGTATAATAATCTACCAATTTTTTTATTTTTCCCATCACTAGTACCTGTTTGATAAGCACTAGCTACTTCTTTTAACCCCTTTGCTTGTTCTGCACCTTTCAAATCTCCTAATATTGACATTATAGCTTCAGCGACATCTTTTGAGCCAGTATGTAATTCTAATGAAATCGAAGGATTTTTGAATTCTAAAAATAAATGTTTCTTTTCATTACTATATTTAATTAAATCTTTAATTTTCCATTGATAGTCTAAAGTTGAAGAAGACTTGAATTTTAATTTATTTGTGTTTGGTTTGATTACAATCAATCCATTGCCGATTGATAATTTAATTCCCTTCTTTTTACGTCCATCAACTTCATTAAGTGACCAATTGAAAAACTCTCCATCATAACTATGATCTTCTTCATCGTCGTCATTTAAATTATTTTCTTGTTCATAGTTCTTATCAATTGGTCTTGAAGGCATCGGGGGTGCATCTGCGTCATCCGCATGACTATTATTATTATTATTATTATTATTATTTTCTTGTTCCAATTCTCGTGGATAGTCCTTTTGGGGTGTAGGTGGTGGTGGAAATTGTATATTCTGCGGTGGAGGTTGGAAATTGTCCACAGGAAGTTGAGTTTGTGAAGGTGGTTGTTGTTGGATACTATTATGTATCGGAGGCGGTGGGAAGTTATTGATAGGTTGTGATGATGATTGAGTTTCATCAAATTTGATATAATTCGATGGAATGAAACCAAATTGTAAATTCGATGAATCACTAACTAAAATCCAATCGGGATCATTTAAATCATAAATATTAAATTTATCATTTTCTTTGAATGATAATTCCTCTTCTGTCTGCTTATCATAATCATATACTGCAGTTGCGGTTTTCAAAACTGGAGCAGGCTCGATATAATTAGAAGGCACTAACCCTGTTGGTTCGTCAACAACCTCATCTCCGCTGGGTAAGACTCTTTTCTTAACTTTCCACCATTCATCAATATCGGATTTTTCCAACAAGTACAAGATATCATTTTCATTAATCGACAATTCCTCCTCTGCTTGTGCAACGTAATCATAGATTGCCTTGTAGACCCCTGTATAAACCGTCAGCATTTGCAAAAAAAAAAAAAATAAAATAAAATAAAATAAAACCCGGGTGGAATATATATATATACAATATGTGGTGTTTTGTTACTCAAATGTGAAGAATAAAATCGCTTAATCAAGAAAAGTTATTAATTTTTATTTTTCGTCC
>JAJMBM010000203.1:0-22739 GCA_030565325.1 Insectozyma coleopterorum
GCTTTGGTTGTAAATTCAGTACTAATTTTTTAATGCGGGTAGCTTTGGTTGTAAATTCAATACTAATTTTTTAATGCGGGTAGCTTTGGTTGTAAATTCAATACTAATTTTTTAATGCGGGTAGCTTTGGTTGTAAATTCAATACTAATTTTTTAATGCGGGTAGCTTTGGTTGTAAATTCAATACTAATTTTTTCTTTGGTTGTAAATTCAATACTAATTTTCATCTGTTCAACGTGTAAACAGAAAAGAAAAAATAATAATAATATACGATAAATTAACTATTACATGTGTATTATTATATCTATATAAATAGGCTACATTCTTCCCATTTTTACTTCCCAATCCTACCAATTCATAATCCATTTTCGTTCTTTTCATATCTGAATCATATCAGTTCTTTCTCCTCACTTGCATGGATTATTTGGGTATTACTCGTGGTTCGATTCGTGCCGAGGCATTGAAGAAATTGGCCAAATTAACTGTTCAACATCCCCCTTCAAATTTAAAAGAAATTAATACCGGTATCCAAAAGGATGATTTTGCTAAATTATTATCGTCAACCCCAAAAGAATTTGCTACAAAAAGACAATCTTCAATTCTTAATGGTTCTAAAACTACTGCGTCATCAGATAAGATCAATTCAATTGCTATATCCCCAAAGGAATATGAAGTCTTGATCGCTTTATGTGATGCAACTTTTCAAACTATCAAGTTTGAAAATCAAATTCAATCTTTAATTGAAAAATTTAAAATTTATTTATTCGAATTACCAGATCAAAAATTTTCTTATAAAATTCTTTCAAATTCTGAAATCATATCTCCATGGTCTTTATTGGGTGAAAAATTAACTTGTGGTTTAATCAATTTATCATTTCAAAAAAATTCTAAATATATCGATCAAATTATTGAAATTTTTAATCAATTTATTGATCAATTCTTTCATAATGTCGAGCCTGAATTAAGTAACTTTTTAACTTTATTGGGCTTTTTAGATGGGTTAATTCAAAATTCAAAATTTCTTAGTTTTAATTCAAAAAGTTTTAAAATTTTTCGTTTATTAGATTCAAATATTGATAATTTTGAATTTTTAAATGATATTGAAAATTATTCAGATTATTTATATGAAGAATCAAATGAATATCAATCTTTATTAGAAAGAGAGTATGTGGTTAATTTATCTCCAATAATGTATTTAGAAAAATTATCAAAATTAATGTGTTCAATTATAAATTCCATTGTTAAAAATGATAAAGAAAGTTTATTACAATTTGTTTTAGATAAAGTTTCAAAAGAATTTACTGGAGATGATGATGATAATAGTAATAATAGTGATATCAAAATGAATGGGAAAATTTCAAATAATCAATTGGATTTTTTAAAAGGTCATATGGATATTATTAAAATTCTAACTGATTTGGCATTACGAAAATTGGAATTTTTAGATCGTGGTGAAACTTATATTGTTTATTCTACAATTTCAAGATTAAAATTAGGTTATTTATCTAAAAGTTATAATTTACAAGTTTTAAGTTGTGGTATGTTTACTAATAATTTAGATATTAAAACCTCAAAAAGATTATTCAAATCTTGTATTGGCATTAAAGATGTTATGTTGGATCCAGATTTGGGGTTAACCGTTTTTGAATTTGGTGCTTTATTAGTTTATAAAGATGAATCAATTGGTCCTTCATTAACTAGAGTTTTCACTTCAGTTATTGCTAATCCAAACTTGGATTTAAATTATTGTTTAAAAATTTCAAAATCTGTTGGGTTAGGTTCAAAAAAATTACCACAAGATTCAGTTGTTACAACTATTTATTCATTAACAAATTTATTATTTGTTAGTAATGAAGGTTTACAATTGAATTCAAAAAGTGCAAAAAGAGTAATCAGAGGTGTTTCGTCAAATGGTTTTGATGATCAAAGTTCTATAAATATAAACATGTATGCTTCACCAACATCATCAAGAAGAACTTCAGTTTCAAGTTTTTCCCAAGTTTATTCAAAAGGTATCAATTCTAGTGAATTTGATGAAAATGATTATAGAAAAGTTTGTGAAAATGCTGTTACTGCAATTATTGAAATTTCAAAAGCTTGTAATGATGAAAGTGTACCTGCTTTGGCATGTACTATTTTATCACAAAAGACTACAAAATTAGATTCTCCAATTGGACAATTAATTCTAAAAGGTTTGACTTCATGTGCCCCCTTTTTACCCGAAAGAGAATTTATTATATTAGTTCGATTATTAAATAAATTATCTATTGATTGTTTTGAAAAAAAAAATATAATATTATTAGAAAATTTAACTCAAGCTAAAATTAATTTAGCAACAAAATTAAAACCAAAAAATCCATTATTTAATGTTTATTTACATGAATTATTAAGACTTATTATTTCAAAGGGTAATGTTCAACAATTGGAACATCATAGATCTCATAATGAAATTATTGAAATTGGTGATCAAATTGCAATTTATTTAAAACCTTTAGCTGCTTTATTACCAAATGTAAATAATCATGAAGAACCTTTAAAAATTCAATCTTTAGAAACTATTAATTTATTTAAAGATATTTGGTTTAATATGGTTGTTCATGGTTATAATATAAATTCAAAGAATTCCAAAGTATATAAAGATGAATTGGAAAGAATTGCATATAATTCACCTCCATTGGCATCTGAATCAAGTTGGGATAGAACCGAAACTTCAATCGAATTAAATACAGTTTTAAGAAGAGGGTCATCAAATCATAACATTAAAGATCATAGACATCATTTGGGTGATATATTTGAAGTTCATCGTACTTTATCATATTCAAAATTGATGTTTTTATCAGCTTGTGTATTTGTTGAAAGTTTAAGAGTTAGAAATGGCAATTGTTCCAAAACTTTATATTATTTTACTGATCCTTCGATTAAAATTTCTGGTGTTGATAAATATCTTGGTAGTATATCATTTAAAATTGTTAAAGATTATATTCAATTAATTAATACTGGTGCTAATAAACAATTTGGAGCAGATCATATAGCAGAACAATTAACAACAATGTTGATATTAAGTTGTCATCCAATTGAAGAAATGCAAGATGCAAGTATACAATGTTGTGATTTATTAATTTCCAAAATCCCATCGAGTTTATGTCATAAAAAATCATTATTTGCATTATTTGATTTATTAAATTTATTATTTAAAGGGATTTTTGATCGTGATATTCATGAATATGAACCAACAACAATTTTCAAAGCAAAATCTACTGGTATTGAAATATCATTAAGTGATGATTATCAATGGAGATCATCAACTTTTAATCGATTCCATGAAAAGGCTAAATATTGGATGAAGATTGTAATGTATAAATGTAATATTGATGTTAAGGCATTGATTCAATCTTATATTACAGCAAATGAAGAATTTCAATTTGAAACACCAATACAATTTGGTTTATCATTTGCTTTAGAACAAGCTGGAGGTATTCATTCTGATCGTGAATGGTCTGGAATTAGCTATTCAAATCCTTCATCAAAATTAAATACATTACCAACAATTGTATCACAATTATCATGGAGATCGAATTTTGTATCTGAATTAATGAATAAATTACCATTAAGAAATAATGAAGAAAGTGATCTTGCATTTAAATCAATTCGAGAAAAAATTTATCATATAAAATCAAGATTAATGATTAATAATAATTATCCAACAAATGATGAAATTAAAAATTTATTAAGTGAAATTGCAGGGTTAACATTATTAAGTGATAGTAATAATGGTGAATTTATTAGATATTTAGTTGAAATTCCATTTTTAATGTTTGAACCATCAATTGTAATTAATTCAATTGGAATTTGGTTTGCTATAATGAAAGATAAACCGAAATTATCAATTTTGTTATTGAGTGAACTTGCTAAACGATGGGAAGAAAGTATTGAATTAAGAATTGGATTATTTAGTCAAGATTTAGATATTTTACATCCTGAATTTGATAAAATGGAATATGCACCAAGTAATCAACAAATTGTTAATCGATTAACAAAAAAGACTCAAAGAACATTTGGACCACATTTAGAAATTATTCGATTATTTTCATCAAATTTTGAAGCCACATTAAATCAAAGTGATCATTTATTAAAATTATTTACAAGATTTATTGAAATTGGATTGAAAAATTTGAAAATTGCAAGTTATCATCCATTATCAAGATTGGTTAGATTAGAATTGATAAAATTTGCATTTGAAGTTTTAAATTATCATTTAAAATTAGGTTCAAGATCGAGTCAATATTTAGTTGATTTAATTTTAGATGGTACATTAACTTGGTTTAGACAAAGATCAATGTATCCATTTGGGGGCAATGTTTTAAAAACCAAATGTGAATTAACATTGATGAAAGATATTGCAAGAATGCTTGGTAATATTACAATTCAATCAAATTTACAATCAAAACGATCAATATTATTATATTTTCTTGATGATGAAATTAATAATTTCACAATTTGGTTAAATTGTTTAAATCCAAATGATATTTCGGGTACATTTATTAAAACACAAATTTCAAATTCTCATATTAATAAAGCATATGAAATTGATCCAATTTTAGCAATTAATTTAGCTTTAAGATATAAAAATAAAACTCATGATGATTTATTACAACAATTACTTATTAAAAATCCATTACCAGCAATGTTTTATCCAGAAGCCGTGCAATTTTTAATTGGTTTAAATGCTGGAACTCATATGCCATCATATCATTTATTATTTTGGTCTCCATTATCACCAATTGATTCAATTACATTATTTTTACCACCATTTGGATCAAATCCATTTATTTTACAATATACAATGAGATCATTAGAATCTCATGATGTTAATATTACTTTTTTTTATGTACCACAAATTGTACAAAGTTTAAGATTTGATGCAAAGGGATATGTTGAAAGATTTATAATTGAAACAGCAAAAGTTTCACAATTATTTGCCCATCAAATTATTTGGAATATGTTGGCTAATAGTTATAAAGATGAAGAATCAAAACAACCAGATAATTTAAAACCAACTCTTGATAAAATTCAACAAAAAATGTTATCAACTTTTAATGAAAAAGATTTAAAATTTTATGAAAAAGAATTTGATTTTTTCAATAAAGTTACCAATATTTCAGGTAAATTAAAACCATATATTAAAAAATCAAAAGCTGAAAAGAAGGAAAAAATCGATCAAGAAATGGCATTAATTAAAGTTGAACCCGGAGTTTATTTACCTTCAAATCCAGATGGAATAGTTGTTGACATTAATCGTAAATCAGGAAAACCATTACAATCACATGCAAAGGCACCATTTATGGCAACGTTTTTAATTAAAAAAACAATTGATGATTATGATGAAAATGGTCAAATTGAACAAGTTGAAATTGAAAAATGGCAAAGTGCAATATTTAAAGTTGGTGATGATTGTAGACAAGATGTTTTGGCATTACAATTAATATCAATGTTTAGAACAATATGGACAAATTCAGGTGTAGATTTATATGTATATCCATATAGAGTCACTGCTACTGCACCCGGCTGTGGTGTAATTGATGTATTACCAAATTCAACATCAAGAGATATGTTGGGTAGAGAAGCAGTTAATGGATTATATGAATATTTTATAACTAAATTTGGACCGGAAAATTCAATTGAATTTCAAAAGGCAAGAAATAATTTAGTTAAATCATTAGCTGCATATTCAATCATTTCATATCTTTTACAATTTAAAGATAGACATAATGGGAATATAATGTATGATGAATCTGGTCATATTTTACACATAGATTTTGGATTCTGTTTTGATATCGTACCTGGAGGAGTTAAATTTGAAGTAGCACCATTTAAATTGACCCATGAAATGATTATGGTTTTAGGTGGAGGTGATGATACACAAGCTTTTAAATGGTTTGAAGAATTGTGCATAAAAGGTTATTTAGCCTGTAGACCTTATATGGAGATTATTGTACGTACAGTTACTCCAATGTTGGAATCAGGATTACCATGTTTTAAAGATTCAAGTATAAAAAATTTAAGATCAAGATTTGTACCTACAAAATCCGAAAAGGATGCCGCAATTTATTTTAGAAAATTAATTAAAAAATCAATGGAATCTTTATATACTAAAGGTTATGATGAATTTCAAAGATTAACAAATGGTATACCGTATTAATAAATGACAATTATAAAAAAAAAAAAAAAAAAGAATCTCTATTCGTATTTATTGATGAATTTTATTTCAATTCACTTAGATCAGATATCAGAAATTTTCCGACTTGATATTTTTCAAATAGAAGAATTGTCACTTGTTCGTTGTTAAAGTAGTACTTTAATTAATGCTTTTGAAGGATATATATTTCCCAATTCAGAAATAAGAAAAGATATATGTATCTATCCTCCTCACAAAAACAGATTCTCTTCTTTAATAAAATTTGCTTTTATTTCCAATTTTGTTTCCGAGCAATTCAAACAATATACATTTAATTTTATTATTGTAATATCAACTGGGTTTTTGAAAGTATGATACTAAATAATAACCGAGACCGAGAATGTCGAAAACTAGTTTATATTTATTGCTTTTTATACTAGAGAAGACAACTTTACCCATCTTAAAACAAGCTGTGTTTTCTTGTGCCAATTGTTCAATTTTATAGTTGAAAAGCTTTTAAAAGATATCAAAGTTATCTATTGACAGAAAATCTTAGCTATGTGTATTTTTGATACATTTAAAGCGTATTATATGACCCTTGTTTTGTTGAAATTCCGATATTTTCTTAACAACTCCTCAATTTTGTTCTATATATAGGATTACATATGGATAATGTACTCGTTCTGATTACAGTTTCAATCTTTTTGAATATTTATACTAGGAAATAAAAAGTTGTTAAATATTAATATGTCGTCCATATGTGACGTTCTGATGGCGGTGTTTTTTTTGTTTTTTTTTTTTAACTAGTCAATATAAATTTAAATTCTACATACTTTGAATTATTGCTAAGCATCAACGTATAAATCTATATAAACCGCCTAAAGCATATGGTGGTTACTGATACCGAAATAAATACTATTGGGCAAAAATTGAAGTAAAAACCCTACCTAAATGTTATATGTTTTTTTTTTTTTTTTTTTGCAAACATTTTCGTCAAGGAGCACGAAATCTTCGTCTCAACTCATCTTGAATCTTGATACGCATTTTTTTACTTTGTTGAAAACAGATATGTCTAAAGGTTGAAGCACGTGTGAAGCATGATTATTCATTTCCAAGCATAGTAATTCCTTTAAAATTTCTAGGTGATTCGCAATCTGATTGTTAACACACCCTTTTGTAATTTAAACATTGACTAATATCAATTCATTTGAGTTTGATGTGAAAGTCTTGAAAATTAAATTATAATTAAATCATTGATATTATTGTTTGAACTCAAAATATCGATGAAATATCAAATTAAATCTTTTTTACAAATATATAATGTAGAAAATTCAATAAAGGTAGTGAGTAATTAGTCATTTGAAATGCTTCAAATTTTGATTAATTATAATACACCAACCTTAACCTTTTAATGATTATATCACATGGGTATATTTTGAGTTGTGATACATTCCATACGTGATCTAAATAGATATAAACATGATAGTTTATAATGTTTGTGATGTTGATATATGGTAATGCAAAAACAATATAATACTAACATACAAGTAGTGTGCAAACTATATGCAAGCGAATATTCTTAGTGAATATTCTAAGCAAGAAATAGAATTTGGAAAAGAAACTTGGAATAGATTTAGGATTAATCTAGAGCAATCTAGCATTGGAAGAGAGACTTAGAAAAGAAAGTTTGGGATCAATTTAGAATAATCTGGAAATGAAAGGAAGTATCTATAATATTCTAGATGACTTGGAAAGAATATAAGTAGAATTGTCCACATATTGTTTGGTAAAGATAACTTTTTATTTGACAAAAATATGAATTAAGTTAATCGAAGTTTAAGATATTAATTAATTATTGTTATGTATATTATTTAGATGTTATTATACTAGAACTAGTGAACCTCTAACCTTGAGAAATATTGATTTCAACATGTGATACAGAATAGAATTATATTTTAATAAAAATATTCCACCATTTGACTTTTGACATTAAGATTGTAATTACTCTTTCTAAATTCCACTACTTAATTATATTCTGAATTTGTCAAATTCCTTATCATCGATTCACTAATCTAATTAGAAATAAGAAAGAAAGATAGATTTATATTATGTTAAATGGTAGTTAGAATTTGATTAAGATTAATATAAAAAAAAATGTATCATTCATTTTTAAAACAAATGTAGGTTCATTTTACAAAAATTTCATAAAAAAAATCATCAACTTTCTTCCTCTCTTACGTCGGTTTATTGATTAAAAAATTGAAGTGGTTATAAATAAAATTCGTATATGATAATATCAAAAACAATGAAAACAATAATAATCTCAGCTAAGACTGTGGTAGGTTGTTCTGCAGAAACTAGATAGTTTGTATAGTTTGGTCTAACATATACTATAAAAAAAAAAATAAAAGTGGTGAATATAAACTTTTTGGTCAATGAAATAACGATATCATAGATTGATAGATTGTAGAACTACCAGCGGGAAAAATACATTAGCGTTAGCTTAGTTCATATAGGTTTCGATTTTGTACTGAATTAAAAAGTTTCAAATCAAAGCTGCAAATCTAAGATTTTGTGTCAGATTTGAACAAACTAAATAAGGGGCTGAAAAAAAAAAAAAAAACGAGAATATTGTAATTTTGGGGCACGGTAAAATCTCAGCTTATCAAAGAAAATATTAAGCAATTGGGATTTATTAAATAATTGAACTTTTTGATACCTGCAAGATTTTCCTGATAGATGGATTGCTGAAAATGATTTACAAGGTTAGATCAGTTTAAAAAAGAGACTCAGTACGTAATTAAACATCCACATATGTTTGTAGGGTTTTCTAATCGATTCACAAACTGCTTATTTTGCATATGGAATACATCATTTATCTACAAATCTTCTGCAGAGTGTCAAAAAAAAAAAAACATTTACATGATAACAGGTATTGATCATTTTCCACTATTCTTTTTATTTAAAAAGTATCGATAAACATTGGAAACTCTTGCATGACCACTTGGGGTTGGTGAATCTTAACCAATTTGAAAATCTCATCAAAAGAGTCAATTCAAAATTTAAATTCATAATAATAACAATAACTGATGATTCAAAAAAAATCGTAACGACAATTGAAAACCGAAAACGTTGTTGTGGGGGGGCTTTTCGAAGCTGATTAGTTTGTATAGTTTGGAAACTTAAACTGTTTGTTTGGCACTGATAATTAGATTTCTATTTTTAGCAAATGATAATTTTGCGCAGCATCGCCATTCAATCGTTTCTTTTGTTTTGTTTTGATTCGATTCAGACTCTTGTACCACGCACGACCAACAAAAATACAACAAAACAATACATTTTACTATTCACAATGAGGATTTTGATTTGTATATATAGATATATATATCCGTGTTACTTGTATCAATTGTATATTGTTAGCGTGGTTGAAATATACAAATTCTTGGTATTGTTTATTATTAACACCTTGTTTAGAAAAAATATATCTTGACTTTTTTTGGTGAATAAAGATTTTGAGAATCAGAAAAAAAAAATAAGAAAATCGTGTAATCTTAGATCAACTTTACTACTTTGCCTACTATATTTGATTCTATATTTATTCAATACATCTATTACTTTCCATTTCCACACCATCATCTACAACTATTGGATTATTACATAGATCGATCATTCTACCCATCTTCCTGCTATCTACTTTTTTTCAATTTTGTTTTTTTTTTTTTTTTTTTTGAAATCTTATTGCTAACTTACTATTTATAAATTTGAAGTCAAATTAAATCACTGTACTTTTAATACAGTTTATGTCATTTATTCTACAATACCAGATTCACAACTATTTATATACACACAATGCTATTCCAGAATATAATACTCATCTGGGTTTTTTCAACTATTGTTTCTGCAACAAAATATATTAAATCAACTTCATTATTAACATGTATGGATAATTCACAATTCACGGCCTCGTTTTTCGATATCATATTTTATCCAGATAATTCAACTATTTATTTCAACGTTAATGCTTTGTCATCAATTGATAATAAAAATGTTACTGCAAATGTCAATTTAATCACTTATGGATTAAATGTTTTACAAAGAAATGTTTCATTATGTGACATCGATTACATAAATGAGGCTAATAAAAATAATAATCCACTATGTCCCTTGACTTCAGGACATTTAGATTTGGATTCCAAGTATACATTAGGCTCAAGTGTAACATCTCAAATTCCAGGAGTTGCTTATACTATTCCTGATTTAGATGCTAGAGTTAGAGTTGTTATTTATGAATCGGGTACAACTAACCAATTAGCTTGTGTCGAAGCTACATTATCAAATGGTAGAACTGTTCAAACCAAATATGCCGCATGGCCAATTGCTGCGGTTTCTGGGTTGGGTGTTATAACATCTGGTGTTATTTCCGTTATTGGTCATTCGAACACTGCTGCTCACATTGCTTCAAATTCAATGTCGTTATTTATTTATTTCCAAAGTTTATCAATTACTGCAATGATGGCAGTTGCAAGAGTTCCACCAATTGCTGGGGCTTGGGCACAAAATTTTATGTGGTCTTTAGGTATAGTTAGAGTTGGATTTGTTCAAGATATTTCAAATTGGTATCTTCAATCAACTGGTGGTGAGCCTACAGATATTGTTAAATCTGATTATTTATCAGTTTCAGTACAAAGAATTAAAAGATTTGTTAAAAGATTTTATGATGAAATTGTTCCATTAGATGTAAGTACAAGATTAATGAAAAGAGCTAATGTTATATTAGATTCGGATAATTTTGGTTCTGATGATAATTTAGATTCTTCATTATATTCAACAGACGAAAAAGCAAGTGATTTATCAGGAAAGATTTTAGTTCTTAGAGGTATTCAAAGAGTTGCATATTTAGCAAAGATTGAAATTACTGATGTTTTCATGACTGGTATAATGTTTTTAATCTTTTTTATGTTCGTTATGATTGTTTGTTTAATGTTATTTAAAGCAATTATTGAAATATTAATTAGATCTAAAATTATGAATGAAGGTAAATTTAATGAATATCGTCAACAATGGGGTTCAATTATAAAAGGTACCATCTATAGATTATTAGTTATTGCATTGCCACAAATTTCATTGCTTTGTATTTGGGAATTAACATCAAGAGATTCAGCAGGTACAATCGTTGTTGCGATTTTCTTGTTAGTTATAGGATGTATATTATTATTGCAAGCTTCAATTAGAACTATAATAATGGGTAAAAAATCAATTAAACAATTTAAAAATCCAGCATATTTATTATTTGGTGATGCGAAATTTTTAAATCGATTTGGATTTTTATATGTTCAATTTAGAGCAGATAAATATTGGTTTATTATGGTTTCATTAGTTTATATTTTCATTAAATCATTATTAGTTGCTGTTTTACAACAACATGGTAAACCACAATCGGTTATAATTTGGGTAATTGAATTAATATATTTAGTTGTTATATGTTGGATCAGACCATATATGGATAAAAGAACAAATGCATTTAATATTACAATTGGAGTTATAAATTTTATTAATGCATTATTTTTTATGTTTTTTTCACAAGTTTTTGGACAACCAAACGTTGTTTCATCAGTTATGGCAGTTGTTTATTTTATTTTAAATGCGGTATTTGCGTTATTTTTATTATTATTTACAATTATAACATGTGTATTGGCATTAGTTTATACCAATCCGGACACAAGATATCAACCAATGAAAGATGATAGAGTTTCATTTTTACCAAGATTTGATCAAAATAATAAAAATATGAAACAAGATGATATGGAATTGATGGCATTAGGAGAAACTGCGATGAAAGGTCATGAACATGGTGTTAAACAAAGTTCAACTATATTTGATGATTATGATTCTTATGAATCAGATAGTAATTTTACAAGAACTAAAAATCCATATCAAATTACAAGAGATTCATTTGAACAACCTGCAACACAACCAACTTCAACAATAGTAGGGAATTCATATAATGCTGCAAGCGCATATAGTGGATCATCAAATGGTGGTTTCAGTTACAGTAAAACTGGGGCATATCAAGGATCAAACTTGTCACCAAAAGAAAACGTTTATTATCCTAGATAAGAAAATTTAGATAGATAATATATATATATTTTGTTATTATTGTTCTTTGCAAAATTTAGGTTCTCCAAAGATTGAATAATGAAATAAATTATACCAAGTTATTGGTTTACAATCTTCATCATTTGAAAATTGTATTGCACGTTTATAAATTTGATTCTTTTCTTCAAGATTGATAATTTGAGAATAACTTGTCTTTCTTGGTAATTTAAACAGTGAAAAGTTTAATAAAGAAATTGGAAATGAATAAAAACCTTGATTATTAAGTATTGGTAATTCATTTCTTTTATTAATATATTTATCATCATTTTCATATTTTGTCAATTTTTCAAAATCTTCCTTTTGATCGATTTTTAAATCATCAAAATGAACTTTTTCATGATAATTTTCATTTTCATATTTATCATCATAATCTTGATTCAAGGTTTTTAATTTTGATTTATCGAATATTCTTGGATCAAATTTTAATAATGAAATTTTATCCTTTGTACGAATTACTTTGTCTGCAAATGCATCGGTTTTATCATCTATAAAATCTAATTTATTTTCAACTACTGATTTTGCTGACGTTTTTCTATCATCAATTTTCCATTTCAATTGATCTTTAATATTTATAATCTTTGTTTTACCTAAATCTACTTTATTATCAAATGCTTCGTCGATTTTTTCAATTGTTTCTTTTGGTTCATAAAATAAGGATTTTTTAAAACTTACAACATCGGATTTCTTATCTACTATTTTATCATGAATTTGTCTCAATGCTTGTGATTCAACTGTATCATTTTCTTGTTCTTCCATAATTGATAATTGTTTATATACTGGGAATATGTCAATATATGATTTATTTATCTTTATACAATATGAACTATCTTGATTATATAAATTACAATAAACTCCATGAATCAATGAATCAAAATTAACTTGATTCAACCATAGATTAGCAAATTTATCGAAAAAATTTGAAATTGAAACTTGAGGTTTTAAATAATTTTTAATATTTAAGATTGGATTTAATTTTGAAATTTCCTCCTTTGTTTGATTAAATAGAAATACAATCATTGGTTTATTCCCACTCAATTGATTCCTAAATAATGGATATTGAAATTTAGGTAATTGAATTAAAGAGTTGTTATTATAATTTGCCATGTTTTTTGTTATTGAAGATTTTGGTATAACCATGAAATAATCAGTTAAATGTAATGAATTTGGCATGTTGAATGGAATTGAATCTATTAAAAATTTATTAACGTTTAAATTATCATATTTATATTTGAATAAATTATAATTGGATTCAGTTCCATTGAATAAGAAAAACGTTTTAAAATCTTTTGGAATTACCAATTGTTCATTAATTGATATATTCATCCAATGATTACTTTTAATTAAGTTATCTAATCCTATAGATTGGAAAATTGTTGGATTTATTAATTCTTTAGGTATGAAATATAAGTTATCGGTTGAATTTGAATAATTTTTAATCTCCATTGTTGAATTCACAAACAAGGAATTTAATGAAGTTAAAAATCGTTCCTTTGTTTCTTTTAAGGAATATAAAGTAGGTTTCATTATACTAGTCCAATCATGAGGTAATAATAATGAATAGATCATTGATATCATGAAAAATATATAGATCAATTTCATCTTGATTGATATGTTTGTGAATGAAAACAAAAAAAAAATAAAATGGCTGCAAAAAGATTGTTTCTTTTTTTTTTTTTTTTTTTTTTTTTCGTTATAACAAACTAAAATGTGTATACCAAAATTTTATTTTTATTTTTATGTTGATCTCTTTCAATTTCATTATTCAATGGATACATTTCTCCTTGTTCATTAAGGTAAAATTCTTTAAGTGGCGTTGTCTCAGGTGGTAATTGGTTATAATGCTTGTTATCATTAAAGGTTTTATCTAACCCCTTTTCAGCAAAGTCGAAATTTATATCTTCTAATAAATTTAATCTTGAAATGTATAATGTTGTAATAAACATTATGAAATTACTTAGCCATAAAAATATAGATATGATTATGAATGCTCCAATACATCTTCGAATTGACCAAATTTGTTGTGTTTTATAATTCGAACTTGGAAATATAATTGCAACAATCATTATAAATGATATAAATTTCATAATTGTTGCTGCTAAACAATAAAAGCTACCATTTCGTTTTTCATAATTTATAATTTGAAACATAAATAACAATGATATAAGCAATGATATAATTCCATCTGAAATGAAATATCTATAAAATCCAACATCTATATCATCATCATTTCTTAATAATACTGAAGATAATACAATAATGATTATACTTACAAACATTTCAAATAAATATAATATAAAATTCATAGTTATTGTTATATGTTTATTTTGATATCGTTGTCCAAATCTATCACTTTTAAATGAAATTAAAGGACGGTTCATAACTTGTTTAACTAATTTATTTTCTAAATGTTTCTGACGTGATGATAAACTAGACAATTCTTCTTCGTCAATTTGTTGGTTCAAATTTTGTGGGGTAGGCAATGGAGGTAAATCATGGTTAATAATTGATTCAGGATATGGTAAAAAATCACGAGGAGTATTTTTTGTCACTTCATCTTTTGGTGGTAAACTAGGTGGTTTAGTATTATTAATATCTTGCGGCGGTACTTGAACGCCGATTGAAAATTTCCGTTTGCTTTTTCGTTTAGGTATACTTATGAATGATTCTTCGGTTATTTGATTTTGTAAAGGTTGATATCTCTTATATTCCCTTTTTTGAGATTCATTCTCATCGATTTTACTACTGTATAATGGTATAATTGTATCTAATGTGATTTTACTAGAAGTTGTTTCCTTTTCATAAATATCTGAATTGGTAGGTGTTGTATTTCTAGATCTAACTTTTGAATAATTATTTTCAAATTCAAATCGTGATAAATCAGATACAATTCTAATATCTTCACTTCCGTAAGGTCTAAACATGATTGATTGTGAGAAAAAATGTGCTGTTCGTATTTTTTAGATTGTTTTTTTTAGATTTTTTTTTTTAGATTGTTTTTTTTTTTTTTTTTTTTTTTAGTGTGGACCAAATGGAGTTAATTGTAAATAAGATCGAGAGTTACATAATCACAAGCGGCTTTAACCATTAAGCGCGCAATTTTTCTAGATCTAGAAGTTAGAGATCGATACGTTTTACATTATTTATTTTTTCATTGACAAAGATTTAATTAATTTATATCTTTTTGAATTTTCAAAATCGGTATGAATGGTTAAATTTGAATCTATTAATTGATTAAACCATCTTTCATTAATCATTAAATCTCTCTTTTTCAATATTAATACAATTGATTCATTATTATTCTTGTCGTTATTTTCATGGATTAAATCATCGATTTGAAATTGCACAATTATTAAATTATTAAAATAGCATAAATTTTTCAATTTATCAAACATACAACTATTTACATGTATATCCTTTGGAGATATATTATTCGGTAGTTGAATGAAATAATTTATTGTATCATTTTCTTCTTCATATCCAAGTAAATTACTTAATTCATTATACCAATTTTCATAATCTGATTTATTCAAAAAGCAGAAAATCAATTCATATGTGATTAAATGTGATTTAAATATTAGTTTCAAATTATATTCATAATTTATAATATATAATCCATTTGTGTCATTATTCACATTACATTTAATTAAGGGTAAGATAAATTGAATTGAATATTTCTTGAATGGATAATATCTATGATGATGTTTTTCATATTGACATATTATTAAATGACTTTTAAATAATATGACTGGACAATTTTGAACAATTGGATTCAATTGTTTAATATATATAATATTAATTAATCCAATGTATATTGGATAACCGAAAAATTTCAAATCATAAAAATTAGGATACGATTCATATTTTAAATCAATCCAAATTAATCTTTTAAATTCACATTGTAAATATTCATTTTTATCATTTATTAATTTTGATTCTTCGTTTATAATATTCAATTGTTTAGTTATCTTTTTATAATTCAATTCAATTGAAAAATTTTGATAATTTAATTTTTCATAATCTTTTTTTAAATTCTCAATAAATAATCTATATTTCATAATTCGATCTATTGGTTTATGCGATAATGAGATAAATGATAAATCTTTACATTTCCTAATTGGTTGTGCACCTTCCATGAAATTTTGCCATCCTTTAAACCAATTCTTCGTCATATTATTATGATTCTCATTATTTATATTCGTAATTAACATTGATACGATTTCATGTTGTGAACAATACCATCTATACCAATATACACATATTCCAAATTGGCCAATTAAATTGATTATTTTATTCGATTTGGAATATAAATTTTCATTATTGAATGAAATCTCTTTAAATAATTTAAATAAATTATTATGGATTTCAAATAAAGAAATCAAAATTTCATTATTATTTAGTATTGGAATTGGAATTTCAAATTTCAAATTATTAATTAATTCTTGATAATAATTTGATTGCAAATTTTTAATTTGATTGAAATAAATTAATTCAGATTGGACAATTTCATTCAAGATACAGTTCAAATTATTCTCAACGTTTAATTGTTCTGTGTGCTTTGGTGAATATGATATATTGGGCTTTGGAGATATTAAATCCGATTGTGATGTTGTTAAAATCGGTAAACTGATTGTATTATATTTAGATTTATTAATAGGAGGAGGAGGCGCATATTGATTTTTTAAAATCGGTGATTGCGGACTAACTATTACCGTTGTAAAGTTTAACGCTTCCCTTACGATAATTTGTTGTTGTTCGGTTAAAGTCAATGACGTACATGATGAATTATGTTCCATATTGTGATATGATCTTTTTTTTTTTTTTTTTGCAACACAAACAACCTAATACAAAAAAAAAAAAACCAATTTGATATTTCATTGAATATTAAATTGTTTAACATGGATACTTAAATGTGAACTATTTGTTATAGTGTCCAAACTCACGAGAATAGCGATCTAAATATGTTAATATAAATCATAATATAAATCATAATGTTATCTATTTACCATAATATAAGCAAGGCAAGAATATCGCTTATTATATGATAAATACGCCTATGGTCATTATTATGTTAATTTATCTATTTCTTTCCTCTAAGAAAAACAACTAAACTATGTTGTTTTGTTGTCAAAATAAGAGTTTCTTTTTATTGATTGGCATTTGTGTGGCAGGCAAAAATAGCAAATAATGCTTGTGTTGAAACGAATATTTTTCAATTTTAAAGATTCACCGGTTATGATATGCAAATTACGTTCTTTAAACATCTATTAAAAAACAGTAAATTACCAAAGTTAATTATATAATACAATATGTGGACAATTCCACTCATATTTGACTATCTAGTCTCTATAGAAAAACCTAACACATTCTTAGCTGGGATTAATATTGTTTTCCTTGTTTTCATTCATTTATTTTTCCTGGTTTTCTTTGATTTTTGACTATTGTTTTTTATTTCCTAATTAATTATATCAAAAATTGTTTTTGGATTGACCAATTGAATAAGACTTTAAATTTGATTACGTTTAATTGAGTTCATAAGTTATAATTTCATTATTTGTTTGTTTTTGCTTAATAATTGCTAAAGATTTTTCATCATTTATGTTAATAGCAACACTTGAACAAATTGAAATGGAAAAAAATAAAAATCATTAAAAATTTAATTAATGTAATATAACCAGAATGTTTCATTTTTGGCAACACAAAAAAATCTTGATTATCTTGATCAAAAAAATTTTATGAATTTAAAGACATTAAATCAATACCTATACCAATAAATTGTTGTTGTGAAAAAAAGAAAAAAAGAAAAAAAAAAAAAAAACATTTTGAATAGGTTTGACATGACAATTCAGCCATTTTTATGATTGATCCGAAAACAATAAACAATTAAAGGTTTATTCAACTAATAAAGGGGTTGGTCCACATTCTCAATCCTTTTTCTATCTTGATTTGTTGTTGAATATACTTTTTTTGAACAATTGTGTAATGTACAAATGAAGATGATGTATATTGAGTGGTAAAAAATACACTAATGAGCAGAAAATAGAGATGAAAAACTATTTAAGGCCAACGAGAAGATATCGGTCCGCAGACATATTACAAATTGTTTGAATTAAAAAAACAATTGTTTAAATTGAATTGAAAACTAAAAAAAGGTGGCTTTTAAAAATCCACTGAAATTTTGAAAATAACCTGATTTTATTTGAATTGTTGCTGATTCAAAATTGTTTTGATCTAAAAACAATCATAAAATAAAGGAAATATTTATGATCAATTCAATGATTAATTAATCAAAATTTTTTCTCAATCCATTTGATTTTTTTCTCAAACTACTAAGTGTTAGTATTTAAATCATGTTTAAAAAATTGGTCTTTAATCAAAAAATTTTAATGTTTAATCAATGAACAATGAACTAGCTGATTATTTAAATAAATAAAAAGGGGGCCAATCAGATTTTCAATCTTAACTTGTTGATTACATTTTTTGAATAATTGTTCTTGATTAAATGGCTTCTTAATTTTATCAAAACGCATAAGTCGCTTTAATGATGAGATCATACTAAAGAGGATTGAAATATTTCTGGTAATCTTGTATTTTCAATTCATACACATGTCTTTGTCAACATGTGGGGTTGGTCAAAAAAAAATTTCTTTTTGCATTCGGAATTGGAATTGTATTTAAATTTTATTAATCAATTTGTCCTTGCTTTTTGTGTTTATCGTATTTATTTAGTATTTCAAGTTTTGTGTGATTTCAAGGTTTTTTACAAATTATTTGTACTATTTGAATAGTTTGGAATTTGTTTAATTTTCATCATTTCATATATATATATATATTCTCTTAAAATTCAACTTTGGCTTTGGTCCATCAATGCTTAATCAAAGTGTTGTTATCTAACAATGTTCTACTCATCCAAGTTTAATGTTAAAGATTACAAAAAAATGTCGACCTGGATTTTGATAATTTTTTTAATACAAATAATAATTTTATTTATAATTATATACAAATCTATTGGTAATAATATTTCAAATAAATTAAAAGAATTTCAAGGAGAAATTTTTGATATTTATTTTACAAATTATAATCATGATAAGACAGTTTGGGATTATATTGTACCTCCAAGTTTTGTATATGCTTTCTTAGTATTACTAATTGGTTCTTTATCGTTGTTTATTTTTGCTACATTATTTTCAACTCCACAAATTGGTGCTTTATTGGCATTTATAACCATAGTTTTAGCAGTAATTTCTGCTTCAAGAGCTGCAAATAGAAAGGATGTTTGAAATATTACTAATGATTAGCATCTAGATTTATGATTAATTATAAGTTTTGAATACAATTGAGTTCAACATAAATTTTGTTTTTTCATTCGTAGATTTTGATAGCTGAAAAATTCTATAGTATAGTACAAATTGTTGATTAGAGAGCTTTCTAATAATACACATCTCTAAATATTAATAGTTAATACGGTAAATATACATTTATACATTACCTCTTTTCTGTTACCTTTGATCTATGAGCTATATATAATATATATATATATACAAGTGACATTCAATAATTATAATTTTAATTTTTAATTGTTAGTAGTAATTATAATAATAGCATCATCTATTTGTAATTGTTGATTATCATTATTCTTAATTCTTAAATTACTTTTACTTTTGGACTTTTACCGTCTTATTTATATTATATTTCTAGTATCTCAGCATCTATAATTTAAATCTAAATTAGTCATTCTTTTCCATTCCAAATTTTCTAAATCATTCTTTATTTCTTTTCTAATCTAATCATTCGACTTCTAAATCATTCCTAAATATTCCATAACTTAAATTCTATACAAAGGAAAGGTTAGTATTTTTCTTGTTTTATTTAATGCTTGAGATTGTGTAAAATAGATCTCGTCCTCGATCGTTTTTGCCTCACTATCAGCAAAACTCGAATTTGACAATTCAATTCATAATTAAATTTTCATTATCTACGATTCGTTATTTTGCACGAGTAAGATGGATCTTTGGATTTAAAATGAATTATAAATATTCTGATTGTTTTGTATCGCTAACAAAGTTCCTCATTCATTCACTATTACAAAGCACTAGAAGAGATCAAAATATTTAAAAAACAAAGTTTATTTTCTTAAAAATTGCAATTTTATAAAGGTTTCTTTAAAGTTTGAAACAATTAATGGAATGTAGAATCGAATTATTCTGGATATGAGAAACGGGTATTTCTCTTGAAGCATCCCCAATTCTTGATGTAAGAGTTTCTTTTTGACATGAGATTTCTTTTTATTTTACTTTTAAGTAAATTATAAAATTGTTCAATCGGGTTGAGTTCTGGGGAGAATGGTGGAAGATACAAACATTTATACCCTCTTGATTCAATGATTCTCGAGATACTTGGACTTTTGTGTATAGGAGCATTGTCCATTACTAAATGACAACAACCTTTATATCTGGGATATCGATCAAGAACTTTCCGTAACATCAATCAAAAATTGTTTATAAATGACCCGTCACTGTGCCTTTCGGAGCATCTTTCCCTTCGCCATCATTTAATTTTCTCTTCTTGTTAAAAATCAACCCATTTGGTTTTCTTAAACTTAGTTTAACAACACCATCAAAGCATACAGCACCGAGCACAGATCTATTAGCAGCTCTAGTAGTTGGGGGTAATATTCAATAGGAGTTTTGTCTTTATCTGACCAGCCTTTGGAACGATGCAAATTAATATTGAAGCCTGCTTCATCAATAAATATACATTTTGCATAATCAATACCTTCATTGATAATCTAGTTGTCACATATTTCATATCTTTGATTCATTTTATCTTCACTATTTCTTTCTGCACTATCTACTCTGACCAATTTAAATGACAAATTACATTCATCTTTCATAAAATTGTTCAAAGTTGATTTTACTGACTTTCAGTCCCATAAAATTGTCTTCTAATTCTTGCATCACATCTATTAATGTAGCAGATGGCTTATTATCAATAAATTCATTTACCACACTTTTATGTTCGATATCCAACATTGACATAGCGGCCCCTCTCTTTTTTATGACCAGGAACTTGGCCCGATTCTTTAAATTTCTTTCACCCACCTCTGAGCACCGTTCTGGCACCTACTTGTGCCTCCCTGGAGAGTGTAGCTACCGCCACACCCGGGTTTTCTATGTACTTATCAATCACATGTAAGACATCATCACTTGAATAAACTCTTGTTATTCGAACTTTTTTCGAGATAGACTCAGCTGGCTGCATTTGTTTTTGACTCTTTGATACTTCCTGATCTTGAATATTTTCTGTTTGATGGTTCAAATAGTCATCCATATCCGTTATTGAGTCTAATGGAATTGCATCTTCCAATTCATATTCGTCAAATTACTGGTTCACCCGAATCATCAATTATCTTGTTCTCTCCATCTTGATAAACGAATTTATAACTCCATGATTGCAGTCAACTCTTTGCTTTTCTAATGAAATCACTTTAACAAGATGTGGATATATCAATATGAAACCTGAATCTTGTTATAAATATTTTGAAACCTAAAATCCGATTTCCTAAATAAGCCTGGAAAGCACTGAATCTGAAACATTACCATTGATGATTGAAAAAATCGTTATCTATGAACAGGAATATAAGATCATTATTAGTTTGTGACTATTGATTTAGATCGGTGAGCATAGCTATAGTTGTAGACGCAATGAGCCCAATTTTGTAACGTAATCAATTTTTCATATATGTGCAAACAATGTTGATGGTGAACGACTGTTTCATGTTGTGTTGGTGATGTAAATAATTCCCGATCAATCACCATATATCCGGGGTCGTGCAATATGATCAGTTGAATCGGGCAAAACACGTATTAGAGAAATAGTATTAAATAACAGAGAATATCTATATCTCTAATAGTAAGACAAATTAAGTCTAAAACGACAAATAAGATTAAGAAGTCAAATTAAGAAGTCAAACCCCATATTCATTCAATCAATTATTTAGAGTATATATTGAATCTACCTTTTCCTATCGCTCGCTTGCGCTTTCTGTTATTACTAATTTAGTATTTTGACACTACTCGTTGGAATACTATTCATCATCAGTTAGACGAAAGTAAAAAATCGCTAGAACGAAACTTTAACTCAAACAAAAACGACAACTGCGTCGGCCTAAAACGACAATTGTGTCGACCCAAACCGACCTGACCTGTAATTCAGCCTAAAACGACAACTCAACTCGACCAAAAACGGTAAACTTTATTTATGCAAGACGACACAACAGTGCTCAACAAAAGTTTTCTCTGCGACAAATTAAATGAGTAAGAACGACAACTCAATTTGAGCTGAAACGACAAATCATGCTTACACAAAAGCGATAACAATTTTAATTTCACTGTATTTTTTTTTTTTTTTTT
>JAJMBM010000204.1:5335-16795 GCA_030565325.1 Insectozyma coleopterorum
T
Organism: Insectozyma coleopterorum; assembly: GCA_030565325.1. Classification (NCBI taxonomy): domain Eukaryota; kingdom Fungi; phylum Ascomycota; class Pichiomycetes; order Serinales; family Debaryomycetaceae; genus Insectozyma; species Insectozyma coleopterorum. Next base: position 5,337 of record JAJMBM010000204.1, read on the forward strand.
TTTTTAAAAATTTTTTTTTTTTTTTTTTTTTCATTTTTTTTTTTTTTTTTTTTTTCCCATATGGACCAAGTTATAATCTTACCTGATAAATCGGGAGTGTTTGAAATTATTTTAATAAACGGTAAACAATATTTATTAAATGAAGGTGAATTGTATGAGATTAATATAATTGATGGGAATGATGTTAAATATAACGGCGAAGCTATAAAATCATATATTTTCGAATCTAATCCTGGGAAAGTTTTGAAATCTTCTTCTACTATCATAAGTAATAAATTTGATATTACATGGCTAATGATAAATTATTTCAATGATAAGAATAGTAATAATTATAAGTCAATTGAAGATATTAAAGATTCAAGTGGGACCGAACAAGTACCTGATGAATTATTGATTAAATCATTTGAAAAAATATGTGAATCCATAATTGAAGGTGGTGAAACTTTTTACAAATATTCAAATGAAAAGACATTGAATTGGATAAATGGGAAAGTAATAAAATTTCAACAATTTATACTAAATGAGCCAAATAGTATAATTGGGAAAATAAAAAAGGAATTAAATGATCCAAGTAAAGAAGAAATCGATATTGAATTAATAAAATTATTAGCTCTACAATATGCATTAGATTATATATCGATATTGAAACAAGAAGTGATATCACATTTTAATTATGATTTTACAAAATTGGATTTATATATGAAAGAAATGAAAGAAAAAGAGAAAAAACTAGCGGCTATTGAATCAAATATGCAAGACGTTGCAAAGACAACAGCAACAGTACAAACAAAGAAGAAAACAACTAAAAAGGAAGTGAAAAAGGTGAAAACGGGTGCTTTGGATAATTTTTTCAAAAAAGCATAAACCCCAAACAATAAAAAAAAAAAACTATGTTATGAATCATTTTTGTCATTTTTTTTTTTTTTCATTTTTTTTTTTTTTATTTAAATAAATGTTCCCTATTTACAATTGATTTATTTAATTTCTTTATTTAAATTTTTATAAATTGATAAACCTTGAGCCATGAAACTTGATATGTCACCAACATTTGACGGAATAACAACGGTATTTGATTCCTTTGCCAACTTACCAAATTCTTTAATATATTCTTGTGCAACTTGTAAACTGACAGCTTGGTCACCACCGGGAGTATCTTTTATAGCTTGAGCGATTAATTTCAACCCCTCTGCAGTAGCGTCAGCCTTTAATTTAATACTTTCAGCCTCACCCATTGCTTGATTGATTTGTTGCTGTTTGTTAGCTTCTGAACTTAATATAATACTTTGTTTTTCACCTTCACTGATATTGATTTTACTTTGTCTATTACCTTCTGATTCTAAAATTTCCGCTCTTTTTGAACGTTCGGCTGAAACCTGTCTATGCATAGCATCAAGAACATTTTGTGGAGGATGGATATCTCTAATTTCGTATCTTAAACATTCGACACCCCAGTTATCTTTTGCAGCTTCATTGATAACTTTATTAATATTGAAATTTAAATGTTGTCTTTCTTTAAGAACAGAATCCAACGTCATATTACCAATTTCGGATCTCATTGTGGTTTGCGCCAATTGACTGATTGCAAATTGGAAATCTTCAACTCCATAACTTGCCAAATATGGATTTATAACTTTTACGTATAAAACACCATCTAATTCTAAACTCACATTATCGGAAGTGATTGCATTTTGTGACGGAATTTCAATTGCAGATTCCTTGAGTGATTGAACATACATGATCTTATCAAGTATAGGAACTAATATAGCCAAACCCGGTTGTAAAATTTTATGAAATTTCCCCATACGTTCAACTATCCATGCTTGTTGTTGTGGAACAAATTTGACTATGGTATTCGTAGGTAAAGATTTCGATTGGAAGAAATTCAATGAATTTTGATTACCAGAATAAAATCTGACTAAACTTGGCAAACCAGCTTGTGACTTGATTATTCTTCTTGTGATCATAATAATTGAGTTTGCCCTTGAATTAAAAAATTAAAAAAAAAAAAAAAAAAAAAAAAACGTGAGAGCAAAAGAAGAACAGAAGGAAGCAAAAAAAAAAAAAAAAAAAATATCATTATAGATGTCTCGAAATTTAGAATTATCATCAAATCAGAAAAGCTATCTTCATGAAGGATTGAAGAGTGGTATACGATTGAATAATAGAGGATTTTTAAGTGTAAGAGATATTGATATCTCTTTATCCCCTACTGAATATGGGTATGTCGAAGTATCATTTGGAAAAACCAAAATATCAGTACGAGTTTCATCCCATATTGTAAAACCGTATGAAGATCGACCATTTGAAGGTATATTCACGATTAATTCCGAAATCAGTCCCATGTCAAGTGTGAAATTTGATAATAGGTCACAAGAAGAAGTCTTAATATCAAGATTGATTGAAAAGGCAATAAGGAGATCAAATTCATTGGATTTAGAAAACTTGTGTATTGTTGCTGGTGAAAAAGTTTGGGAAATCATAGTCGATTTGAATTTTTGGAACTTTGATGGAAACTTTATCGATATTGGATGCTTTGCAAGTATGTTGGCATTATCACATTTTAAAAAACCCGATATAAGTATTCAAAATGATGAAATTATAATACATGATATAAAAGAAAGAGAGCCGGTAAATTTAAGTATTTTACACATTCCTATATGTTTAACATTTTCATTTTTCAATTTGGATTCAAAAGAAATGAATATAAAAGGTGATGAAATTAATGAAATTTGTTTACTAGATTGCGATTTGATTGAAGAAACTTGTAGAGATGGATTTTTAGTAATCACATTGAACAAAAATAGAGAATTGATTCAATTGAGTAAAAATGGTGGTTTGCCAATAGATGCACAACAATTGATTGAATTATGTATGAAAGGACAAACTATAGTTGATGAATTGACAAATATAATAAAAACAAAGATAAAAGAAGCCGAAGAAGAAAGATATAAATTGAATCATTTAGACTTATTAAAAGCAAGTGCAAATAGATGAGAAACAATAAGCAATTAAAATGTTTTTTTTTTTTTTTTTTCTTCGATAAAATGTTTACTTGAAATTTCCTATCGAAAGAGAACAAATACAGAATTGTTATTACTGTTTCATTTTGATATATATATATATATATATATATCAATTAATTTATACAATGTCATGACTAAACTCATTATTTATATCATTATTATTATTGTGGTTATCTAAACTTTCATTACTTTCTATTATCGTTGTATCATCACTAGTTAGTTTTTCTAATAAACTTATCTCTATTGGTAAATTTGAATCTTTTCTATTTCTTCTTTTAGTATTTGGGGAATTTAAAAAATTTAGCAAATTTGATTTTTTTGTTTCTTCATCAATCTTTGTATAACCCAGTAAATATTTATCTAAATTAAAAATTTGTAAACAATAAGTTAAACAAAAATTACCTAATGATTTAATTTTGTTTATAAATTTTTTAAAAGTTTGACTTGTAATAAATAGATACAAAAAATATTCAAGCAATAAAATGATTAATGCAATACAAAAGCCCCCGAAAACAGCCAATATTAAATGATTAGCTAAAGATTTTATGAAATTTGCATCGCCCATATGCCACGAAGAACCAGGTGCAATTGAAAAAAATGAATTCTTATTACCTTTATAATTCAGTAACATTAATATTTTAATTTTACCAGCTTCTGGTAAGCCCCAACGTTTATATTGTTTCCAGATAATTGATAAAAATAAAGGACCAGTGGAAATCATTATTGTGAGATATGGAACCAACCAATTTCTTTGATAAGTTTTCAAATTCTGTATAACTTTAAGAAAAAATGGATGATTGGGTACAGAGCCCATGACATCATTTGAAATACCAGTAGGCATTGTTTTTCTGACAAAGGCAGGAACAGTTAATAAAGGATCTAATTTTCTTTTACATCCATCGTCTAAATCAATATAGATACCACCATAATGACTCAATGCAAAATATCGAATTGCATCTGCCCTTTGTATAGGATATTTGTAGTTATCCCACGTTTCCAAAAACCATGGATACTCTTTACTAATGAAATCTCTTGATTTATCATCAGTCCATAAAATGTACTGATACTCTGGATGTAAGTCGATACAGGCAGCCTGGCCAGGTTGCCAAATTTCAGGTATCGTTTCATTTTTATAAGTTTGATGTATAATCTTGGGGATTAACTGAGGTTTATCTATGATACCAGTAGCAGGATTTAATTCAATATCTAATAAAGCATCACTAAAAGCATCATCAAATAGTAACGTCAATAAATCAAACGATAAATATAGTAAATACACAACTAAAGCAACATGTGCATATATTATATATTTTAATTCTTTCTTCATAATTTGTGTATAAAATGGAAAGATTGGAGGGGTGAAATAATATTAGTAAATCAAAAATTGCAATGACGACGAAATGATACAAAAGTAGACGTAGAAATTTGTTCTAATAACACTAGTGTGGAGGTTGGATGGTAATAGCTGTAGTAGTAGGTTGATAAATAAATAAGAAGATGATTTGAGTATTAAAATCAAAAAAAACTTTTGGTTGTAAAAAAAGTTGTCAGTCGTGAATATAAATATAAATATAAATATAAATATAAAATAAGATTAACAACGAAAATAATGAATCTATAAATTACGTAAATAACGATAACTATGTAGCTGAACTAGTTAAACCCAAAAAAAAGCCCAGGTACAATAACCATTACATAATAATACCGCATACATGATGTGCTACAATCACCATTATTATTACTATCACCACTATTACCATTCCTATAGTAGGTGTTGAAAAAACATTATGTATGTAGTGCATCTATGATCAACCGTAACTGCTGCACTGTTAAAAAAAAACTGGTGCATGATTCCCCTATTCTTTATTTTTGTTTTCTTGGTTTTTTTTTATTTATTTTTTTTCATCTTTCGTAATTCTGCATGTTCAGATGTAAGCAAACAAACATACAAACATACATACAAACAAACAAACAAACAAACAAACAAACAAACAAACAAACAAAAACATTCAATTAATACACATACCATGTATCCATCCTTTTGATAAGATTATTATTACTGGTATTAATCAACATTGAGAGTGATTGTTATTGTTGTTCTTTATTCAGTCTTTAATGTTTTGATATAGACGCGGCTTTATTTCCATCTTCCTACGTCCATTATTTGAAGTATTAATGTAATAAGATATAAACCCAAATCTTTGGAATACCCCCCCCCCCCCCCTCTATGTTGATATTGAACCATCTTCCACTCTCTTTGCTTCTTTACTCCAGAGTAGATCAATCGTTGCGTAAATTGATTGTTCATTTTCCCATCATCTACTATGCATTAAGTTTAGCAATTGCAATAAAACATACCGAGAAGTTACACGATTCCACTGCAATTAGACGGTTTGTAAACGGTTACTATTAATAATATTCTCAATGTTCATTGGTCGCGAAATTATTACGCTCACCCAAGTTGTTAGTATACATTGTCATTTTTCTCATGAAAAGGCTATGCTGTTTTCAAATTTAGTCAAGTAAATAAAATACGTATTCATACATACAAACTAAAAACGTTTAGTCCAAAAAGCCCTGTCCATTTTTTTTTTTTTTTGTGCGCAAACTTTTTTCTTTATTTTCGATTTACCGTTAACTTCGTGCGATTGAAAAGGATGAATTCGCATTCAGTAAATTTTATTAGTGATTCTGGAAATACATTACCATATAGAGTCTATATATTGTGTGAGTGTGATATGCTTCATTCTATTCCCGCAAAAACTGGAATAGAAGTAGCCTGAATGCCCCCCCCCACAACTGCAAATGTTTGTTATTATCTCAATTACGAGCACCGGAACCCAATTCTTGGTCTCAAGTTTTTTCAATTCATAAAAAAAAAAAAAGGAAAAGTCATCGTCATCGTCATCGTCATTTGATATTCAAGAGTCCGCAGTTTTATTAAAAACGATTTACAATCTAACCACTTGTTATTGTTCTGATAACAACTGTTGGTTTAATGATTTTGCATATCCTTCTTTCTTGTATTGAATTTGAATGATGTAATAGTATTTACATTCTAAATTGATTTACTTAATGGTTATATATAACATGGTCTAAATTTGATCATAATCTAATAACGTGATATCGAGAATTACACCTTTGTTGTGATTCATTATATTTTGCTATTTGGATTTAAAAAAGAAATGTTTTCATCTTTAATAAATCCGAAGCCTTACACAAAATACATTTGGAATATTTCCGTCAAAATCTTATTTGTCTTTTCTTATTTTCTTCCATTTGAAACAGATAATATATTATAAATTCTCGAATGAGATTAAGTTTTATACGCCTATCTATTGAATAGATACGTATTACTGTACTAAATATATTATTTTCTATGTGTCCTCGGTTAATTAAATTGTCATTCCCCTTGAATTAAAATCAAATTTTTTTAAACAATTATTTATGGGGGTTCTGAATTATTCAATCAATCTTGTTTGTTTATTGTGTATACATATATACCTGGTTTTCTCGATTGTCGTTATGTTACATTAGTTAAACTACTGTAATTGAAATGTTGGCTATTTTTACTACATTCGTTAAATAATTCTCTCTTCGTTGTTTTAAATTCTTATCGATTTAAACCCCATTTGTGTCTTATTAAATCAATGCTCGATACGAAACACACCTTTGGTATCTCAATTTTCGAAATTTTTGCTCCATGGAAATTGTAGCAAGTAAAAAAATATTAATGTTGAGTACAATCAATGAATGAATTTGATAAAATGGTTAATGATGCATTTAGTCCTAAACATACATATCCATTTACGCTCTCGGTACAAATTGGAATAGAGTATGTATCTTTTACTGGAATCATTTCGAAATTTGTTTAAATAGACAATGAAAATTATCAATATTACATATTTAAGAATAATTTTGTTATCGGTAGCTTTTGTTAACTCGATCAGATTTGTAAAGGAATACATTGTCATGTTCTAGATAATTACAAATAGAGATTTATTTGTTGTTTATTTAGTCGTAAGATTATAGTATTAACCCCCGTATTTTAGTTTCATTAGCCACTCAAAGCAAAAAAATAAAATAGTAAACAAAGTATCCAGATATGTATCGCCGTTTAAATCGATGTCATTATGAATTGTGTAAAGGACAAATCAATGGGGGATCCATTTGTAAATACATTTCTGCAGAATGTCACACGAACTCGAACCAGTGGATATCCAACAGGAACAAAACAAATTACATAAAAGATCATTGAACTGTACTTTTATTTTCTTCGACTCTATCTGCTTTTATACACGTGCACTCTACCGGGAGAGTCAAGGACACAGAAGTCAAGGACTAACCAATCCGGCTTTTTCAAAAGATAAAAGTTGATGGAATCGAATTATATTTCAAGATTTAACAACAGAACAACAAACTACATTCAATAAACAAATTATCATAGATGAATTACTTTATGTATTGAATGAAAAGGTTAATAATAATAACCAAGCTTGTGAAGATGGAATAGATCCTAAAGCTATGAAAATGGCACTAACGTTAATTAAACGGTATAATAGCATCCAAAAGGTCAATGCTAAACAAAATCACTATCAAAAAAGTACGAAACCTAGGAAAAATGAACAAATGAACAAATGTTTGAGTGATATAGAAATGGCCCAATGTTAAAACAATATAATAGCATCCAAAAGGTCAATGCTGAACAAAATCACTATCAAAAAAATACGAAACCTAGGAAAATTGAACAAATGAACAAATGTTTGAATGATATAGAAATGGCCCAATGTTAAAACAATATAATAGCATCCAAAAAGTCAATGCTAAACAAAATCACTAGCAAAAAATACGAAACCTAGGAAAATTGAACAAATGAACAAATGTTTGAGTGATATAGAAATGGCCCAATGTTAAAACAATATAATAGCATCCAAAAGGTCAATGCTGAACAAAATCACTATCAAAAAAATACGAAACCTAGGAAAATTGAACAAATGAACAAATGTTTGAGTGATATAGAAATGGCCCAATGTTAAAACAATATAATAGCATCCAAAAGGTCAATGCTAAACAAAATCACTATCAAAAAAATACAAAACCTAGGAAAATTGAACAAATGAACAAATGTTTGAGTGATATAGAAATGGACCCAATGTTAAAACAATATAATAGCATCCAAAAGGTCAATGCTAAACAAAATCACTATCAAAAAATACGAAATCTAGGAAAAATGAACAAATGAACAAATGTTTGAGTGATATAGAAATGGCCCCAATGTTAAAACAATATAATAGCATCCAAAACGTCAATGCTAAACAAAATCACTATCAAAAAATACGAAACCTAGGAAAAATGAACAAATGAACAAATGTTTGAGTGATATAGAAATGGCCCAATGTTAAAACGGTATAATAGCATCAAAAAGGTCAATGCTAAACAAAATCACTATCAAAAAATACGAAATCTAGGAAAAATGAACAAATGAACAAATGTTTGAGTGATATAGAAATGGCCCCAATGTTAAAACAATATAATAGCATCCAAAAGGTCAATGCTAAACAAAATCACTATCAAAAAATACGAAATCTAGGAAAAATGAACAAATGAACAAATGTTTGAGTGATATAGAAATGGCCCCAATCATAAAACAATACAATAGCATCCAAAAGGTCAATGCTAAACAAAATCACTATCAAAAAAATACGAAACCTAGGAAAATTGAACAAATGAACAAATGTTTGAGTGATATAGACAGGTACCATCATAGGAGGAAATCAAGCTGGATTTATCAATAACCGTCAAATGGAGGATAGTATTCAAAAAATGAAATTTATATATAAACAAAAAAAAACCCCCAAAATATAGACCTGAAGAATGCTTTCAATAATAAATCTTATAATCACAATGGTCCTTAATAAATTGAAATTCGGTCCTTGGTTCATTAACTTGATAAATTCCATTTTGTTTAATAATATTGCAAGAATAAAAATAAATAACACCTGTTTCAAATATTCAGGAATAGAAAGGGAATTCCTCGATCTCTTTTGCAATCTTTAATCTACCACTCGAACCATTTTGTATCAAATAAATCAGAAATTGACAGGAATGAATGCAAAATTAACCATTGGTGAAATTTCATGTAAATATCTCAACTCATGCAGCCAACTTAATCAATAGCAGCAAACAACAACACATAAGACTATGATATTATTTCAAAGGAACCTATCCAATTTCCAACCTATCAATCAATGACGACAGTACATCATTCACCTATGCCAATCAAAATACAACAACAACAACAACAACTAATATATTTTTTCCGGTGTGCGTCAACCAACCGAGAGAGAATTCATTTCCAACCCCAATAGTGCACACGTGATTCTGTTTTTCCTCTCTTTTCGCATTGTTGCCTTTTTATCAAAACATTTTTTTTCAAACTTTTTTCTTTTAGTCTGTACTGAGCAGTAAACTAATTTACTTGACGAAGAAGTCTTTATAGATTAACATATTAATAAAATTGAAAAATGTCAGACGTTGAAACCGAACAAATTGTTGAAGAAGTTGTTGTTGAACAAGAATCAAGCTCAATCTCAATTGAAGATGCTTTAAAAGTTGTTTTAAGAACCTCATTAGTCCACGATGGTTTAGCTAGAGGTTTAAGAGAAGCTTCAAAAGCTTTATCAAAAGGTGAAGCTCAATTATGTGTCTTATGTGATTCAGTCACTGAAGAATCAATCATCAAATTAGTTGAAGCTTTATGTAACGAACCAGATGAAAAAATCCCATTAATTAAAGTTTCAGATGCTAAAGCTTTAGGTGAATGGGCTGGTTTATGTCAATTAGACAGAGATGGTAATGCCAGAAAAGTTGTTGGTGCTTCATGTGTCGTTGTCAAAAACTGGGGTGCTGATTCAGATGAAAGAAACATCTTGTTAGAACATTTCTCACAACAATAAATAGGTTAATGAATAAATAATTTATTTAGTTTAAACTACCAAATTCTAAGAATTATCCAAACTATTTACAAGTGCATAATCAATCTTTTTTTTTTTTTTGCGCGTAATTTGTAATTTCTATTTCATTTACATATTGGTTGTATCATGGATAGAAATACGAAAAGAGAAGCAAGATTAAGAGGTTCAGGGTATGTAATCTATAATTGTATAGAATTTTTAAGGTATCTTTTGCTAACAAAATTAGAGCTCGTCCTATATCTCGATCAAAATTTTCTATATCGTTTGAACCTACTACAACACGTACTCCTACTACTTTTGAACCACCGGAAATTGCTCAAATTGAACAAGAGCAAGAAGAATATGAAACAATACTTCAAGAATCACCAAAACATAGGTATATACATGACGGTGAGGAGGATGTGGACGACGAGGAAGAACGGGAACAAGAACGGGCAATTAAACGTTATAAAATTTCAAACGATGTTACTACTTCTTTCATACCCGATGATGATGATGTATTAACTATACATTATCCCAGATTGTCAAGTATCAAGCGTGCATTGGTTAGAAAGACCCAACAACGTGTCAAGTTATTAGACATACTACGATTTTTCATTGAATCATTTGAACCTGATTTAACGAAACAACAACGATATATCAATAGTCAATTCAAAGCAAACACATTGTTGTATATTGATCAATTGAGAGATTTGGCTAACAATGTAGAAGATGTAGCTAAACAAATATATGCCACACAAAGGAGGAAAAATATTATCCGGAAAGATATATTGAAATTGAGACAAGATCATACTGAAGTAGGTAATCAATTGAATCAATTGAGAAACAAATTGAAAAATAAAAAGAAACAACACGAAGATATAAAGTTAATTCATGACCAATTAATCAATACAAAGGAATATATTGAATTCTTTGATAAATCATCATCTTTATCGCCTAAATTAAGTTCACAAGTTAAATTACAATTAAATAGCTTGAAATCTTTAGTTAATCCAAATATAGGATTCGTACCTAAATTGACAAAGATAAATACAAAATTAAGCAAGTTGAGTGATAAGATGGAATGAAAATTAATAACGGTCCAAATCTGATTAATTCTTTGTACATTGAAATGAATATATAAGTATATATATATATGTGTGTGTGTGTGTGTGTGTTAGTGTTTTTTCTTCAATGATCATCTTTAACTAAAGACATGATCATTCTATACAAATAGAAAAAGAACATTAATAAATGAAACCCTAATTTTAAGAAACTTTCCTTTTTATGTTTTGATAAAGTTCTGAAAATTTCAGTTGCGTCTAATAAATGGTTTTTATTATAGAATTTGTTAACATTGTAAGCAAATAAAGGTAAGTTCAATAAGAAACAGAACCAATAACCATTAATTAAAAATAAAACAGTGATGAAACCATGTATAGCAGCTTCTGGAATAAACCAAGGATTTAATTTATTACACAAT
>JAJMBM010000205.1:0-22577 GCA_030565325.1 Insectozyma coleopterorum
AAAAAAAAAAAAAAAATCTCTATAATTGAGCCAATGAAACAATGTCAAATAATAACGAGAATGAACTGAGAGTAAATAATAAATGGTATATGGGACTACTATGGAAACAACAAGCTCCACAATTTCAACATTCATCCTCGGTATGTCCAGTGAACGATGATGCCAAATCACAATCGGTCAAGAATGTGGAGCCAAAATGTCCAGTGAACGATGACACCAAATCACAATGGGTCAAGAATGTGGAGCCAAAATGTCCAGTGAACGATGACACCAAATCACAATGGGTCAAGAATGTGTCAACACAAGATGCATCCTGTGATTCTTCTTCTGATCATTCCCCGATTTCAAACATAAACTTGCCTATTGACAGAGAGGTTAGTTCGATACCACGCACGTCCAGTGATTCGAATTGGGTGTATCCCAGTCAAAAGCAATTCTACGAGGCTATGAAGAGGAAGAACTGGGATCCAGATCAACACGATATGAAAGTCATAGTGCCCATACACAATCTAGTCAATGAACGTGCTTGGAAACATATCATGTTTTGGGAAAAGCCAAATTTGAAATCTTGTCCAAATATAACCTTGACTAGTTTTAAAGGCGATCTGAAAAGACTCACGCCTAGAGCATGGATAAAATGGAAAATTCTAGGCTATGATCCCCCCTTTGATAGACACGATTGGAGAATTGATCGATGTGGGGTTGAAATCGATTACGTGATTGATTTTTACAACGTCCCAAATTCAAATCAAGTCTTTTTGGACGTTAGACCGAAATTGAATTCAATCCAAGGTGTCAAATTGAGAATTCAAAATGCATTTAAAATATGAAATAAATATATATATATATTAATTATATACAAGTTTTTGTGTGTATTCCTTCATCTTCTTCCCATAAATTGACCAGATTGGCCTAATTTCTGCATATTTTCACCAACTTGAACATTGGTTTCGAAATATTTAGCAACACATCTATCCAAACACAACGCTTCTGCTTTCGTGACGTCGCTGTCATTATACGACTTATTTATACATTTATTGTGACATTGGTTGACTAATGAGTTGAACATCCCTGTAACCATATCCAACTCAGCTTCAGCGGCTGATAACTTCTGTGCTGATGAAACTTGCGGTTGACCTCCTCCTAATCCAAACATATTTGAATAATATTTAATTTATTTTTTTTTTCCATTTTTGCTAAAAAAAAAAAAAAAAATTTTATCAGTGAGAAAAAATTCAGTGTCATATGTCGTGTCGCATTAATATAAACTATATACAATTAATTTTTTTCTTATAAACCTGGAAATGTTAGTTGAATTTGACCTCCCCATAATAATTCATTAATTGGTAATTCTTTCTTTAGTTTTTCAAAGTTTTCCCGCTTTTCAGGGGCAAATTTAACCATACCTTGACCTAGGGTTATTGTTTTACCCGTTAATATACATGTACTACCAATATGAGATTGTCTTGCGTTTGTAAAAATAGGATTTCGAATAACTTTATCAACATAACTTTTCGTCAATGCATGGTTTGTATCAAAATAATATTTCATAAATTTCCACGTTTGTGTTTGAATATCTAATACTGAAACTCTCATCAAATTTGGATTGTTGGTCGAAATGGGTAATCTGCCAAATGTCGACACATTAAATTTTGTCGAATCGTATGGCTTTGAGTCATAAAATCTCAATAGATCTGATCTGACTCCACCAACGAAAAATAAATAACTCCTGCGTTCATTATTGTAATACAATGCAGTATGATGACATCCTCTTAATTCGGCTTCTTTCAATTGTGGATTTGAAACTTCATTTTCTTTAATGTATAACGACCCATCTCCATCTTCCTTATCATCCTGCGGGGGCATATTGAAATAATCATACACATAAGTTGTCATTTTTTCCCATTTGCATTTTTGGAAGGAAAATCGATAGAAATTTCCATAATAATTTTGTTCATCGTCACAACCTCCTTGGATTAGAAATGCCTTTTTATTGAAAAATAATTTAACTCTTGAACATTCTTCAAGTTCGCTATTTGTAACTGTTTTTTGAATTTCAAATGATTCATTTTTGCTGGTGTTGGCATTTGATCCATTGCCACTCATGTCTGGTGATGATGATGCAAGATTATTATCAACTTGAAAACTGGATAACAATCTTGCATTTTCCCCTGCATCAACTGCACAAGCTTCATCCACAACATTTATATAATCAATTAAATAATATGCTGAGTAACCTCTTGGTTCGGGCCATATATCATCTTCAATCAAAATATCACAGTCATCTGGATCACTACCAATTCTGGAAACTAAAGCTTCTTCAACAAATAATAGATTAGTTAAAAATGTTGTTTCTTCTTTTGTTGGTAAGTCGATTTTAAAAAAATCACTCGTTGCTATAAATTTACCGTCATCTCCCAATATAAACCCACCAAATATAAAAACCGATATATTTGAAATTGATGATGCATTCTTGAATAATACGCCTTCTGATTTTTCTTCTTCTGAAGTTACTGATGATGCACTGTCAAACACTTGACTGGTCCTATTCTTCTGTGGTTTATTCCTTGTTGCTCTAACAACTTCAATTATCTCTCTTCGATCATACGGTTGTGGAGATTCTGGTGAATCATTTAAATCTGCCGATATTGAATCATCATCATCATCATCATCATCATCATCATCATCAGAACTTGTTTCACTCTCACTTGATTTTATTGTATTTTCCGTTTGAACGTATAATTTTGGTTGTTTTGAAGATGAAGGTGCTATAGTTGGGGTGTTATTTTGTTTTGTTTGTGAGTTAATCGGTGAAGGTGCTATAGTTGGGGTGTTGTTTTGTTTTGTTTGTGAGTTAATCGGTGAAGGTGCTCTTGAACTACCGCCGCCTGAATTATTTGTATTTGTGGAATTTGATCTCTTTTCACGTACTTTTTCGGAATATGAATGTTTTAATGGATTTGGAGATTTTATTATTGAATCGTGTTTATGTCTATGAAATATTCTTGTAGATTTCGACAAGACATTACTCATTTTTAGTGATGAGCTTGATGATGAATTTGTAGTGGTTGAATCTGTTGAAACACTGTTGCCTGTAGTTGCATGTCTTAATCTATTAATTGTTGAATTGGTTGGGATTTTCAAAGCATGTGTCTCTGATGATGATGATGATGATGACACTTTTCTATGAATATCCGATGATAATTTTGTACAACTTTGCGAATCTGAAGATAACTTGGTAGAATTCTGAGAATCTGAAGATAATTTTGTACAATTTTGAGAACCTGATGCAACTTTTGAACAACTTTGAGTATCTGAGGGAACGTTTGTACAAGTTTGAGAATCTGAGGGGGCTTTTGTATAACTTTGAGTATCTGAGGGAACGTTTGTACAAGTTTGAGAATCTGAGGGGGCTTTTGTATAACTTGGAGTATCTGATGGAACTTTTGTAAAGCTTTGAGTATCTGATGGAACTTTTGTAAAACTTTGAGTATCTGATTTTTGTGAAGAAGATAATTTTGTAGAATTTGGAGAATCTGAGTGAACTTTTGTACAAGTATTATCAATTGCAGATGAATAAATTGAAGATTGCTTCAACGGTTTATCGACAAACACGGGTGAAGAAGATCTATTTTGTTCAGATATGATAATTTGATTTTTATTCTCATTGGATTCATAAACATTTGAACATATGCTAGCTCCAATTCTACACAATTTCACCTTATCATTATTTTTCCCAAGTAGAATCTTTGTGAATTTCAAAGTTATAATATCAATAATAAACCCATTTTCATTCATGATCAACTTCTTCTTCAATATCCATCTATCGATTTCGGGCACATATTTGATTGAAATGTCTTTAATTTCAAACCCTCCATAAAAGAAGAAATGTCTTGGTGTGATTTGAGTAGAAATCATTGACGAGAATTGACCGGGGAAATTTTTCGATTGGGAAGTATCTAGATATGTAATTGTGCCTCTTGTGGTGTTGAATGTCATAAAATAAGGATTCGGTTGCATGAACGGACTCAATAATATCTCCTTATCTATAAATGGAGGTAAATCATATGGAAATTCAATTGAAATTTTATTAAGATCGATATTATTAGGTAATCCCAAATGTTTAAAACTTGAAAATTTCGATATATAAATTCCTCCAAATGTGTAATTCAATTCATTTATTGAAAATTGATTTTGGAAACAAATTTTCGGTATATCTGACATTTGTTTTAGTAAATTTTTATTTACTTTATAACCTTGTGGGATATTGACACTTAATCTTGGGACGTTTAAATAACCTGCAAACGCGCCTCCGATTTGACCCTTCGATAGAGTCAGCTTTATTGCGTCGTCCAAATCCTCATCCTCGTCCTTATTGTATGTTCTATCATTGATCGACAGATATAGTGAACTATCTGAATCCTTTCGATTAACAACTGAATGTTCAACTTTATCGAGATACATCTTGGGCACAAACATGTATTGCAAATTGGAGTCCATTCCCGTGTATTTCCTCTTGGAGGTAGTATCGCGACATAGACTATATTTCAAAACACTATAGGGTATGTCGAATCCGTGCATCCAACCCTTTTGATTGTCTTTGATGAATTGTTTCTCATTGGCGAGTATTTCCTCCTTGTTCAAACACAAGCCAACGTGGTGGTTGGTAGTCAATGTTGAATTTGTGGGAGAGATGAATTCAAAAGGTGCGCTAATGGTGGTGGTGGTATTGTATTCTTGTCCATGGTTGGTTGAAGTAGTAGTGTTGTTGTCATTGTCAAGATATAGATCGTGGATGTTGAACCCGTCGGGTATGCCGTGGATATGGTTATAATGAATATTGGTATCACTCAGTGTATCATCATCGTTCATGATATAATTCAAAGTGTGTCTTGGAAGTTTATCTCGAGATTGGTTGCTTTGTGATTTTAAGATAAGAATAATTGCAACTGAAGAGAAAATAAATTTAATTTATTTGATAAATTTTCACAAAATTATCATCATCCGCACGCACCAGAAAAAATAAAACCAAACTACATCATGTACTTGTATGTGTTGTTTTTTTGTTTATTATAACGCCACTTTGCAGAGTGACTCTGTGGTTGGTGGTTTTATACTTTGCAGAGTGACTCTGTGGTTGGTGGTTTTATACTGACTCTGTGGTTGGTGGTTTTACACATTTGGACTTAGCATGTCTGATTTAACTAATGTATGGATATCTTGAATTGAAGCATTGATAAATTGTCGAACTTCTAACGCCAACCATATCTTTATCATACTCAAATCACTCTCATTCTTGAATATTTCCCTGCCTTCTTTGGAAACTCCCAATTTTCTCAATACGGGTAAAGAGCTAGAAACACGTTAGTAACTCTTGTTGTTTATTTTTTTTTCAAGTTATTCCTATCAAGTCTATTTGCTCACTAGGAAATCCAAATATCAAAACGTATACAAACCTTGCAAATAAATCCAAATTGGGATCCAACTGTCGACCTATACCTTCTAGTAATAAGATGGCAACTATAACTGTTACGAAATCACCTTCCATTCTGACATGGTGTGTTCGTACCATGTTCAAAACTTGATCTAACAAATCTCCTATACTTATACTGCCTAATGTAAATGTACGTTCTTTCATCCTATCAACCAATTTTTCAACTTTTATCGCAAATAATTCTTTATTAATCACGGTGTCTGGTGTTCTTGATCTTTCGGCCATTAATTCCCCTGCTTTGTATCCATTGAATTCAGATAGTGCTTTGAATAAATCTATAAAGTTTACTCGATCAATTTGATTCAATTCAGTGATTAGTCCAACGTCTAAAAAACAAATTTCTGCATGATATCCCTGTTGATAGAGGTGTGATAGTTTCTCACACCATTCATTTGATGTTTGCAAATTCAATAATTCATCAGTTACTTTATTTGTTTCTTGATCATTTGAAGATTTGACAATTTTGTACTCCTTTTTATGTCTAAATGATTCATTTTTATAAAACCTAACCATCATATTACCAGGATGTAGATCTGCATGGACAAAATTATCCAATATCAACATCTTTAAAAATGCATCTAATCCCTTATCACTAACTTCTTTTGATAAATTTTTTCCAAAGTTTTCTTTTAAAGATAGTAATTTTTCTAATGGAATTGCATGGACATATTCTTCAACCAATACGTCTCTTGTTGTGAAATTCAAATATGGTTTAGGAAAATGGATATCTAATCTACTTTTAAAATTTTCTCTAAATTTAGCCAAGTTTAATGCTTCGATTCTTAAATCTAATTGCAATCGCATCAATATGGTAAATTGTTCAACTTCATCCGGTAATGATAACCATTCCATTGTGGGTAAGATATTTATAAAGTTTGCGAAAAAATTCATAACTTTTAAATCACGATTTATTTTAATTTCAACATTTGGATGTAAAACTTTAATTGCGACATATTCATTTGAATTCAAATCTTGTTCTGTAATTATTAATTTAAATAATTCATGTTTTGAATTATTAAAAAATTTATTTTCATTTTCTTCATTTTTCACATTATCTAGAATTTTTTCCGATAATTTCCCAAGATAAACTTGTGCAATTGCACCTACACCTAATGGTTTTTCATTAAATTCATCAAATATATCATCAAATGCAACATGACCAAAACTTTTGCTTATAATTTTTTTAGTCTGTTCTAAAGAATGTGCTTTTGCATTCGAATGTAAACAACTCAATTCCTCACACATTGCTTGTGGGAATATATCTGTTCTTGAAGCTGCCCATTGGCCTAGTTTAATAAATGAAGCACCTGCAACCTCAGCCGACCATCGTAAATATTTAAACCACAACGAAGCACCGCTTTTGATAATCGTACCATCTTTGTCTATTCTTTTACGTCCAAACCAACAAATCGGAGATGCTAATAAAACAGGTATGAAAATGCATGATAGTTCTAAAAATCTGGTAAATGTAACCAATGGGTCTATTATATAATCGTCAATAAAGAATTTGATTTGGAAAAAATAGCAAATGATCGGATTCTTGTGATTAATCCTTGAGTTTCTATAATCTAGATATTGTCTGGATTCTTCGTCTTGCGAAGCTTCGTATAAACCCATTTCATAAGTTTCTGAATCTTTGCTAGGTATCAATTCGTGGAGTGTTGTATCTATTGCATGTACATCGTTGTTGATTTGTTTGTATAATATATAAGTTATGGATATACCCGAAGAAATCCCGAGTAATCTTGTCGTCGTATTCTGTTTGATAGCATAATTTAGTGATCTTGTTAGAGGTTTTATTCTAGTAGACAATCGTGCTGAATGTCTTAATATATTGAACATATATATATTAGTTGCTATGAAAAAAAAAAATATAATACTCTAATTTATTTCTATATTATCTTTTTTTTGATCTTGTTTTAAATAATTTCTCAATATGGATATATATAATCCAACTGTAGCTGCGCCCTTGGGGTTGGATTTAGGTCCTCTTCTACTAATAATGCCATCGTGGGCATTCCAAACGTCTAAAAATACTGGAATCTTGATCCAATTGATTTTATTCAAATTCATAACAATATATTTCCGTCCCAAATCCAATGGTAATTTACTATTTTCGGTAAATAATTTAAAATTTTCGTAATCTTGTAAAATCTTGACATCCTTGATGACTTCATCATTTGACTCAACACTTGTATCTACCAATAACTTAGATAAAGACACTTGGTTTTGATATTTGTTGTTATCTTCCTCTTCTTCTTCTTCTTCTTCTTCTACCGTTCCTGGTTCTTTACTTTTATTCATAAACCTCTCTTCGGCATACAACACATTATCCATTGCATTCTCGGTAATATGTGAGGTGTCCCCTTTAAAACTTTCATGTTTTTTCAAACTCCTTCTCCGTTCTCTTTGCATCTCACTAATTTTGTAATCTTGTGGATCTAATGGTTCATTGTTATATATGAAATCCTTGACTCTGTTCCAATGCTGGTCGATTTTCGGAAGGGTATATAATCTAATTTTCATAAAACTATACATTGAAACAAATGATGAGGTTGTAAATACAAGTGGGATCCAAATGGGGACAAAAAATAACGACAATGAAATTATGAATAATAATTTAGCAATACGGTTTTTTCTAACAAAGGGAGTCTCTTCTTGTTTGTTCCCCTTGAATCCCTCAATTTCATCCTTTAACAATTTGTCTGTTCTTGTCAAATCGACAAATTTTGGTCGTACTAGTTTATTTGCGATTGAAACTTGTGGTAAATTTTTAAGATACTTGACTTTTATATTGTCGAATTCTTCAAATGGGGAATAGTCAGTGATGAAGGAAGTGAAAAAGGACACTGTTCTATCGTTTTTAATGTTTGATAATAATATATGGGTTTCAAATTTGATTAACCCCTTGTAGTATTTCCCATTTGGATCACACATTTTAATCAAAATCTTGTCATTGTCAGCTATGAATAATTCACACCCGGATTTGCCAAATAGATAGGGGCCTAATTTATTTGCAAGCGAATCAAACATGTTATCATTGTAGAATTGTATACCGACATGTGGAGTTGCAAAAGTTGTGAAAAATATCGGCTCAACAGTATTGAAAAAATCCATTTCATAAAGTAATCCAATTATGTATCTTGAAATCAATCCGCCTAGGGAATATCCAATAAAACTGATCTTTGTGACGATTAAATCATTCTTTTGTTTTAAGGATTCGATTTTGTACAAGATTTCACTGATGATTTTAAAACTGTTTAATTCTAATCCATCATAACTTTTCCAAAATCTAAAACATGCGGGACTGATAGTTGAAATCTTGTCGGTTGTGATTTGATCATCTATTGCTTCTTTGAGAAACCGTTCGACTGTTTGCATATGATTAGGCGAGCCCCATAAGCCATGAATCAATACAAATAAATGTGTTGAAGAACCCATCATGGAAAATTGAATAGTTATGAAATTGTTGACAACGGTAAGATTGCGGAAATAAAACAAAACTAAACAAAAGAACGTGGTCAAGATATGTCCGTGTTAGGAAGTCTAGATATATTTTCATATTTTCTCTTTGAAAATTTTATCAACTAGTTGTGATTTAATCATCTATTGCTTCTTGAAACCGTTCAACTGTTTGCATATGATCAGGCGAGCTCCATAAGCCATGGATCAATACAAATAAATGTGTTGAAGAACTAGTTATGAAATTGTTGACAACGCGGAAATAAAACAAAACTAAACAAAAGAACATTTTTTTTTTCAAGATATGTCCGTGTTAGGAAGTCTAGATATATTTTCATATTTCCTCTTTGAAATTTTTATCAACTAGTTGTGATTTAATCATCTATTGCTTCTTGAAGCCGTTCAACTGTTTGCATATGATCAGGCGAGCTCCATAAGCCATGAATCAATACAAATAAATGTGTTGAAGAACTAGTTATGAAATTGTTGACAACGATAAGATTGCGGAAATAAAACTAAAACTAAACAAAAGAACTTTTTTTTTTCAAGATATGTCCGTGTTAGGAAGTCTAGATATATTTTCATATTTCCTCTTTGAAATTTTTATCAACTAGTTGTGATTTAATCATCTATTGCTTCTTGAAGCCGTTCAACTGTTTGCATATGATCAGGCGAGCCCCGTAAGCCATGAATCAATACAAATAAATGTGTTGAAGAACTAGTTATGAAATTGTTGACAACGATAAGATTGCGGAAATAAAACTAAAACTAAACAAAAGAACTTTTTTTTTTCAAGATATGTCCGTGTTAGGAAGTCTAGATATATTTTCATATTTTCTCTTTGAAAATTTTATCAACTAGTTGTGATTTAATCATCTATTGCTTCTTGAAACCGTTCAACTGTTTGCATATGATCAGGCGAGCCCCGTAAGCCATGAATCAATACAAATAAATGTGTTGAAGAACTAGTTATGAAATTGTTGACAACGATAAGATTGCGGAAATAAAACTAAAACTAAACAAAAGAACTTTTTTTTTTTTTCAAGATATGTCTGTGTTAGGAAGTCTAGATATATTTTCATATTTTTTCGTCTTGAAAATTTTTATCAATTAGTTTGTACTTGTATTATGCCATTTTGGAATAAATCATCAGATGAAGCTTCTTCGGATCCAGCATCTGTCAAATCTCAACAGATTAAACAAGATATACAGAATCAAATAAGTCAAGAATTGGCAGCTGCAAACGCAACAGAATTGGTCCGTACAATAACAGAAAACTGTTTTGACAAATGTATATCAATTCCAAAAGACCAACTTTCACTACAAGAAGACCAATGTTTATCGCAGTGTAAAGAGAAATACATGAGATCATGGAATGTCATCTCAAAAGCTTATGTAGATAGAATTCAACATCACCAATAAATATATATTTGGTAGTGCATTGTATAATCAAGATTACACTACTTATTAAATAGTAATATATTATCATGATATAATAAGATACATTATCCCATGATATATATATTGGAGATTTAGTATAGATGGATTACAATTATGCTATAATTTAGGATTGGTTTTTTAAGCAAATATATAAATTATTTATTAGTGTATAATATAGTTTGATTAATTGTTTTCTCTCTCTAACATTTTTCTTTTTCTTTTTTGAGTGGCGATTTAAACCATGAATCAAACTACAACTGTTGCGTCTGAATATTCATCTGAGATCCATCATGTGCCTATAGAACATAGGTTCAATCCATATTCAGATAACGGAGGTACTGTTTTGGGAATTGCAGGCAAAGACTTTGCAGTGTTGGCAGGTGATACAAGACAAGTTGAAGGGTATTCGATTCAATCAAGATATGAAAAAAAAATACATAATGTTGGAGACAATATTCTCATGACCGCTAATGGATTTGCAGCAGACGGGGTTGAATTGATTGATCAGTTCAAACAACAATTGAAATGGTACAAGTTTGACAACCAGAATAATAAATTGAAAATCCAAAGTGCAGCAAGATATATTCAACATTTGTTATATAATAAGAGATTTTTCCCATTCTATGTACATACCTTAATTGCAGGTTTGGATGAGGAAGGTAAGGGTGCAATTTATTCTTATGATCCTGTTGGTTCTTATGAAAGAGAACAATGTAGGGCTGGTGGGGCTGCTGCTTCTTTAATCATGCCATTTTTGGACAATCAAGTCAATTTTAAAAACCAGTTTGTGCCTAACACAAACGAAAAACGTCCAATTGAATATTTATCCTTAGATGAAGTCATAAGTTTAGTTAGAGATGCTTTTACGTCTGCTGGTGAAAGACATATTTATGTTGGTGATGGTTTAGAAATCTTAATAGTTACAAAAGAAGGTGTTAGAACTGAATACTACCCATTGAAAAGAGATTAATATATATATTTAAACTGGCAATTCGAATTTTAGAACTGAATACTACCCATTGAAAAGAGATTAATATATATTTAAACTGGCAATTCGAATTTTAGAACTGAATACTACCCATTGAAAAGAGATTAATATATATTTAAACTGGCAATTCGAATTTTAGAACTGAATACTACCCATTGAAAAGAGATTAATATATATTTAAACTGGCAATTCGAATTTCTTACCTTTCATGACTTTTGTATAATAAATGTAAAAAAAATCTGAATAAATCACAGTTTGTAAAACACCAGATAAAACGGAAACGTAATCAAAATGGCCTTCAACTAAATATCTATAAATCCAATTTGGTATATATAAAGCACGATATAAGCCCAAGGCAAAAATATAATGAACAGTGATATTTTCCGCTTCTCCAGTACGTTGGAGTAAGAAAAGTTGCGGTATGATTGAAATAGCTTCTAGCCATAAACTGAAACTCCACACAACTTCGCCAACTGTGTATTTGTGGTTGAAAATTAAAGCCAATACACTGGCTCCTAAGATTAAATATTTTATTGGGAATGTATCGAGATTCTGTTGAATGTTCTTTTGAAATTTGTAGATCATGATATACACGGTGTATATCGAAGATGCTATGAACACGACTTTCAAAGCGGTATTATAAAGGGAATAAAAATGGGTGAAGATGTTAAAATATCTAGTGAGAAATACAAGGACATATAATATTTGTGTTTTCAATGAGATACCTTCAATTGATTTATTTGACTCTATGGAATATAAAAGAATGATTATAGATACCAAGTGTGAGATATCACCGGTTACACTGAAAAAATTGGCCATTTGTTGATGCTAAAAAGTGTATGAAAATAGATTGGAATAATTTTCAGTGATAATGAAAATTTAAAAAAAAAAAAACTTTACACGTCCACCTCTTTTTTTAACCTAAATACACGCACCTTGTATCACACAGTTTGCTGCTACCAAGTGCATTCACTCTGTTTTTACAATTCTATATGGTCCAACATATCATCCATATCATCATCTGCATCATCATTGGGAGTGTCACCTTGTTTGTTGTTGAACCCGAGTTTTATCTGCACTTTGAACTCTTCTTCTTCTGTGGCCTCACTCAACCATTTCCCATTGGGGATATCATTAATGAAATTTTTAACTTTTTCCTCATTCAATTCTTTATTAGTTAAATAATTTTGTGAATTTGTATTATAAGATTGGAATTTCTCATCATTTCGTATATATAACATACTTGGAAAATTACTGATTTTGTATCTTTGCAATATCTCATGATCATCTAATTCATCAACGTCTATTACATAAGTATCTATTGAAGGATAATCATTGGCAATCTTTTGTATGAAATGCAGGGGATATTGATAATCTTTCCAATCGTGAAAATACGACATTGTAAATATAAGCAATTTATCATTCTTCCCGTCATTCAACAACTCTTGTAGATTATTATTATATCTTTTCAAATTCGATTTGAAATTTTCATATCTAGGTTCAATATTTGTATGATGTTTGAAAAATTCAATCAAATTTTCAATATTTCTATTCTTTTCGAAACTTATAATTTGTTTCGTGTTGTAGTTTAATAATTTCAAGGTTGGATAATGTTGGACATTAAACAATTGTCTTAATCTTGGATTCTTCTTGCCGTTACTTTTCAATATTTGAAAATCGTCGTTTGTGTTATTATATAAAATATTTAAATTTTCAAAAATCGGATTGAAATCTTTACAATATTTACAAGTATCGGAATAAAAATAAATGAATGAATAAGTTGACCGTTGTAAAGTTTCTTGTATTATTTGATCATCAACTTCTAACAATGCACATGTGGAAATAATAAAACTGGAAATAAGAAATAAAAACTTGAAAAAATACATCTATTTTGATGTTATTATCTCATTAAAATTTTATAATTTCCATTTTTCTATTTTTCTATTTTTTTTTTTTTTCTTTTTTTTCGCTTGCAAGCCTCACTGCCTCTTTTGGCGGGGTCCAGCAGCAGCTCCACGACGTTTAGATTTTTTTGGTATGCGCCTGTCAAAAATTGCATTCTCTGCGTCCGCAAACATCCAGCCATTTTGGAACATTCTAAACGAATGATCCATATCTTTTTTTTTTTTCTGGAATCTGTGCTGGGAATTATATCTGATTCTGGAATACTCACCAGCATAGAACATTGTTTGATTTGAACCCCATGATTCCAATGATTTCCAAATCAACACTATATATAATGGTTGTAGATCAGGAATTGAGTTTTATTTTTTTTTTTTAATACAAAACTCAAAACTATAATGAAATTCACATTGCCAATATTATTTGCAACTACTTTAGCTGCTACTGATTTATTAACTATAAGGTCTACATCAATAGCTAGTATCAACACATGTACATCTTCTTCAATTCCAGTCTTGCCTACTTCACACGCTTATTATGGTAATAGTACACTTGCTGCAAATGCTGCTCTTTCAAATCTCAATTCAAACTCAGACACAATTTCAGTAACACCAAAATCAATATTTTCAGAATCAATTCCTTCATCAATTCCTTCAATTTCTTCATCAATTCCTTCATCAATTCCTTCATCAATTTCTTCAATTCCTTCATCAAAATCAAAATCTATAATATATCAATATGAAACTGAATACGATACCGATATGGTTCAAGCTACAAAAACAGTTTGTGATTCAAATAACAACTGTTACGTTACTACTAATTTAGAAAGTAAAACTACCTATACAACTACTGTCGACGGTGTGTTAACTGTTGTAACTACACAAGTTCCAGTTACTGATGTATTAAAACAATCCCAAGCTGCTCAGCCATTGATTACTGAACTTCCTTCTTCTTCTTCTTCATCATCATCACATCCAATTGAAACTGAAATACAAGCTTTGACTACCACTGTAGTCATCACTTCATGCAAAGACAATAAATGTGAAAGATACACCGAAACCACTGGTTACAAAGTTTACACTGTTGATGAAACTATCTACACTACTTATTGTCCTTTGTCAACAGTCACTCAAGATAACAAAAATACAATTCAAGCAGGTGCAACTACTGAAGTTGCCTCAAGTGTTGTTGAACCAGTTATTGCTAGTACTTTTACTAAACACGATACTACAGTTGTTACTATCACCTCATGTTCAAACAACATTTGTTCAGAAGTTCCAAAAACTACTGGTGTTCAAATTATAAGTGATGAAACTACAGTTTACACAACTTATTGTCCATTGAGTGAAGAACAACCAAGTTCAACTGCTGAAGTTACCTCAAGTGTTGAAATCACCTCAAGTGTTGTTGTTGTTGTTGTTGAACCAGTTAGTACTTTTACTAAACACGATACTACAGTTGTTACTATCACCTCATGTTCAAACAACATTTGTTCAGAAGTTCCAAAAACTACGGGTGTTCAAATTATAAGTGATGAAACTACAATTTACACAACTTATTGTCCATTGAGTGAAGAACAGCCAACTACACAAACTTCAAGCACAGAAGTTCAAACATCATCGTCTGCTGTTACAATTAATGTTATTACTAATAACATAATGACTGAAACACCATCAATCGCAATACAACCTTCACAATCAAGTGGTTCAGAATCAGTAGCAGCCGTTTCAATACCTTCTATAAACACTACATATGAAGGTATAGCTGCTATAACCTCAGGTGTTAGTGGGTTGTTAATATCATTATTCTTCTTAATGATGTAATAGCGTTGACTTTTTTATAGATAAATGAATAATGTAATAATAATAATTCTGAATTTGAACTATACCATCTCTAATAAATAATATTCACCTGATTGACTGAATTACAGTATCACAATTTTTATTTCCATATGTTGATGGTTTTTTTTTTTTAGATTGTTGAACTCATTGTGTTTAATATAAAATTGTCTTTTGTATCTACGAGAACGTGATGGTGTGATTTTGCACAAAGTGTCGATATATTCACACCATACAAGAAAAATTAACCAATGTAGCAGCAGTTGGATCTACATTAAAACTATGGTTTGATTTTGAAATTGGCAAATTCAAGGCGTGATAATTACTTCTATACATTTGTTAAATCTATACCATATATCTTTATATCCTCTATATTGATTCGCGTTGAGAATCTGAAATAAACATCTCTACCATCAATACCATAATTTATAAATTCTGTTGGTAATTTAATATGATTTACTCCATCACTTAATTTATATTCAATGATCACTTTAAATTTACACGATACTTTTTCTTGAAATTGATTATATGGTAACGTATCAAATCCATTTTTACTACGTGGTTTAAACCCAATTTGAACATTTGCTGGTTTTTCATTCATACAACTAATTATTATATCGGTGGGTATAATTGGTTTATTCAATCTTATACCAATTTCATCGCCATTTTTCCATATTATATCGTCATTTAAAATTACATGGTTCGCATCATATTCATCGCGATAATCATTCTTTAACCACCATCCGTATAATAATTTATTCACCAATGGCGAGTTATCAAACTTTGTTGTCAAAAATCCCAATATTCTAGATCCTTGGTTATAATTTGCATAATTTATAAATGGAGAAATTTCAGATATAAATTTTAATCTTGAATTTTCATATACACAATCTGTTTCATTAATAATTGATTCTTGTTCATTTTTAGATTCTTTTACTTGTGTTATTTCAGTTTTCAATTGTTGTAATTTTTCATCGATATTTGAATTTTGATAATTATTTATAAAATTGGATAGAAATTGATGAAATGAAGGTGTGATTTGTATTTGACCGTTTTTGAAACATATAGGTATCTCTTGCTTTTGATCATCTGAAATTTTTCGATTAATTGTATTAATTTCATTTTGCAAAATTTGTATCATTTCTTGATTCTTTTGTAATTGTTGATTTAAATGATTATAATTTGTATTTAAACCAAGTGTGAGTGGATTTTTAGTGAAATAAATTATCAACGCAACGACCAAAGTTGACAAGAAGGAAATCAATCCTAATAAAACTGGAGTTATACCTTTTCTTCTTGGTTTCGTTTCATCAATCTCTGATTTCATTCGTTGTATATCTTCAAAGATCGGAGATTGTGTTGTATCATTAGATACATTGAAATCATGTTGGGATGGTTCAAATTCTTCCAATTGATATCTTAATTTTGGACTTATATCAGGCTCGTCATCATCTTGATAAAAGGTGGATTCACTTTCACTTGCACTAGCGATATAATCCTCATCTCCGTCTTCTTCCTCTTCCTTCATTGAGCCATTTATGTATTCGATATATGATTTATTTATATATTCTTCATCGATATCTTCGATATTTCCATTCTGATTCAAGGCTTCCTGGATATTTTGATCGATTTTTGATTTCAAAGGTGAGGACCGTAGTACCCTCCTCGATGTGTTTCTTATATGAATAGAATTATCATCTTCATCATCACCTATGAATTTCGGTACACTAGAAAATTCAGTCATGAAACCAAAATGGGGTTGTTGTTTATTTTTTTTTTTTTTTTTTTTTTTTTGCTGCCCATGAAATAAAATAGATAATTAAAACACGTCTGAATCAAATCCAGATGTCAAGTATGAGTGTCCAGAGAATAGATAGAGATGCATCCTGGTATATATTTTACGTTGATGTTGACGATATTGGAAATTGCTACCAGTTGCCATGAACAATTTGTATTATATACACTAGACCTAGGTAATACTAAAATCGAGATATTGTCAACTCTTTTATTCATTCACGGATTTAGATATATTTGATTAATGCTATCAAACTCCCCATGAATCCGCCCAAGTAGGCACCTGCTAATAAAGTAATTGGCCATTGTTGCCACGGTCTATCCCAATCTAATGGAATTGGTATTACGCCCAACCAACAACCAGCAAATACCATTAAAACGTTGGACAATATCGGATGACAGAATATGGTATAGTATACGTGGTCCTGTTTGAATAATAATTTAAATTGTTTAAAATCCAACGTATATAGTACAATTAATGGACTGAATATCAATTGTGATAAATGCAACGATAAATAAAACGTCTTTAGTGTGTATTTATAAATTGGAGCACCCAATAATACTAGAATGAAATGCAATGGGATGGCCAATATTATACTGATGATAATTGATGATATTAATAATAATGGTATATTGACATTCTCTTTTGATTTCTTTGGTAAATTGATAAATATTATGTAATTGTAAATCAATGAGATTGGCAAACTTGTAATATAAGATTTGATCATCACATGTTGGACATTTTCAGTTATTCCAAATTTAAACATTCCATAAAGGATGATAAGATTATGAAATGGCAAAACCGACAATGTGCTCTTTATCGATGGGACAACGAAGATTTGATTGTCATTGGCCTTATTATTACTCTTGATTTCTTTATCTATGAACGACACTGACTTCTTTGTCGCTTTTGATCTTTTACCATTCATATTTTGTTCAACGAGAATATATTAGTTATATTTTTTTTTGCTTTCAATTTTTTTTTTTTTTTTTTTCTTTCTAAACAAGATCAAATGGATGTTTATAATGAATTTATAGATCCTTCAAGAATAAACAATTGTATTGGTTGTAACTTCATATCTACCACAACTAAACATTTAATAGTTGGGAAGAATTCTATCTTACAAATCTTTGAAATTATCACTGTAAAATCAATCAAATCTCAATATAGATTGAAGTTGATCGATCAATTCAAATTACAAGGTACTATAACAGATTTGAAGTCTATTAAAACTATTGAGTCGGATCTAGATTATATCCTAGTGTCTACCAAGTTTGCCAAGTTTTCAATCATAAAATGGGATTCTCATTTGAATACAATCCAAACTGTTTCTTTACATTATTTTGAAAATTGTATTCAAAATTCAACTTATGAAAAATTGGGTATATCTGAATTAATAGTTGAACCGAGTCATAGTTCAATGGCTTGTTTGAGATATAAAAACTTGTTCTGTTTCTTACCATTTGAAGTTGAAGAGGAGGAGGAGGAGGAGGAGGAAGATGATGATGATGATGATGATGATGATATTGCTATTGATGACGACGAGTATGAACCAATGGATAAACCAAGAAATGATAAATTCTTTGACAAAAGTTTTATAATAGATGCAACTACTTTGGATCCATCGATTGGTCTAGTAATAGATGCTCAATTCTTATACAATTATCGTGAACCTACAATTGGTATATTGTCATTGAAGAATCATGCATGGGCGGGGAATTTAATCAAAAATAGAGATAATGTGGAATACCATGTATTAACATTAGACTTGGAATCGAAATCTACATTATCGGTATCTAAACATGAAAATTTACCTTATGAATTAGATAGAATTGTTCCATTGCCATCTCCATTGAATGGAAGTTTATTAATTGGTTGTAATGAGATTTTACACGTTGATAATGGAGGAATCATGAAGAGAATTGCTGTTAATCAATTTACACAATTAACCACTGGTTCTTTCAAAAGTTATCAAGATCAATCGAATTTGAATTTGAAATTGGAGAATAGTACAATCATACCTATATCCGATGATAATAGAGTTTTGGTGATATTAAGCAATGGGGAGTTTTATATATTAAATTTCGAATTGGATGGGAAATCAATTAAAAAAGTATTCATCGAACCTGTTGATAAAAAAATGTATGAAAATATTCAATTTACATATCCTGGAGAATATGCGATTTTAGATAAGAATTTATTATTTGTTGCTAATAAAAATGGCAATTCTCCATTAATACAAGTTAAATATAGAGACAGTCTTAGAATTGTGAAGAAAGAAGAAGATGAAGAAGATGAGGTGAATGAATTGGATGAAGAAGATGAAGAATTATATAAAGAAGAAGAAGAAGAAGAGGAACAAAAAATTCTTAGTAAATCACATATAGAATTCATTTATCAAGATGAATTGATGAATAATAGTCCAATATCTTCATTTACATTAGGTTATTGTAGTCAAGAGAAATTTAAATCCAATTTACCAAATCCAAATTATCGTGAAATGTCAATAATATCAAATGCAGGTTCGAATACTCAAGGGAAACTCAACATAATTACACCAACCATACAACCTATAATTTCATCATCATTGAGTTTTTCTCAAGTTAATCGAATGTGGAATTTGAATCAAAAATATTTAATTACTTCCGATGATGTCAATCTTAAATCGGAAATTTTTCAAATTGAAAAATCGTATACTAGAATGAAATCAAAAGATTTTATAAATAAAGAATTAACAATTAATATGCATGAATTAAATAATGGGAAATTTATATTACAAGTTACACCAAAACAATTGGTATTATATGATAATAAATTTAAAAAAAGATTAAGTTTGACTAAAGAAATCAAAGATGATGAAATATTGAGTTCGATTTTAAAAGATGAATTCTTGATGATTTTTTTATCAAGTGGTGACGTTATGATTTTTGCAATAAACACGTATAATGAAACTTATATAAAAATAGATATACCGAAATTATTAGATGATACAATTATAACAACTGGGTATATTACAAATTCAAATTTATTGAGTGTTGTGACTAAAGATGTATCTGTTTTGATGAAGAAAAGAAAACACTCCTCGGGTAATAATATCGTTAATCAACAATCACGTACAAAGTCAAAAACTTTTGTATTAGTGACTGGTGATAATCGTATTGTTGCATTCAATAGATATCATCAAGAAAAATGCTTTCAATTGAATGGTATTGATAAATTTATGGATGTTGTACAGTTGGGATTTTTCGATCCTATAAATCAAGGTGATATAAATCCATTGATCAAACAAGTTTTATTAACTGATATTGGAGATAGATATCATAAAGATGAATATTTGACTATATTGACAATTGGAGGTGAAATTTACATGTATAAATTATATTTCGATGGAGAGAATTATTCATTTAAAAAAGTTTCAGATTTGAAAATCACCGGTGCGCCAGATAATGCATTTTCACATGGTACGTCAATTGAAAGAAGATTAGTTTATTTCCCCACGTTAAATGGTTATACATGTATTTTTGTAACTGGTGTAATACCATATTTAATAATTAAATCATTACATTCAACACCAAAGATTTTTCAATTTTCAAAAATACCAGCTGTTTCGATATCAGCATTTTCAGATTCAAAAATCAAAAACGGTTTAATCTTTTTAGATGACGAACAAAATGCAAGAATTTGCGAATTACCTTTAGATTATTCATATGAGTTTAATTCACCCATTAAAACAATATCAATCGGTGAATCGATTAAACAAGTTGTATATCATGAATCTTCAGATACGATAATAATATCCACGTTCAAAGAAATACCATATAATTGTGTTGATGAAGAAAATAAACCAATAGTAGGGGTGTATAAGGATAAACCATCATCGACCTCGTACAAGGGATATTTGAAATTAATATCTCCATATAATTTCACAATAATCGATCAAATTGAACTTAAAGATAATGAAGTTGGAATGAGTCTCAAATCAATGATACTCAAAATTAACGCATTTAAAAGAGAATATATCGTGTTGGGCAGTGGTAAATATCGTATTGAGGATTTAGCAACCAATGGATCATTTAAAATATTTGAAATTTTAGATTTGATTCCTGAACCAGGTAGACCAGAAACTAATCATAAATTTAAACAAGTGTTTAGTGAAGATACAAGAGGTGCAGCTACTAGTGTTTGTGAAATAAGTGGTAGATTTATGATCACCCAGGGTCAAAAAATTATAATACGAGAATTGGAAGATGATGGTGTCGTACCAGTTGCATTCCTCGATTTGCCCACGTTTGTCACTGATTCGACTAGTTTTGGGAACTTATTATTGTTGAATGATTCATTGAAAGGGTGTTGGTTAGTTGGATTTGATGCTGATCCATATCGCGCTTTGAAATTCGCATCTAGTGGACAAATGAATGTTGAAACAGCTGAATTTTCAACTTTTAAAGACGAATTGTTTATAACTGCTGGTGATAATAATTGTGTTTTATATAATTTAACAATTGCTCCAGAAGAATCAAAATTAAAAATAAAAAATTCCTTTAGATTGAATTCTCAGATTATGAAATTAGTTAAAGTAGAAAAAATTGAAGATAATAATTCCTTTTATAACATTGGTGCATGTTCAGATGGTTCGTTTTTCAAATTACATAAAATTGATGAAAAATCTTATAAACATTTATATTATTTGCAGCAACAAATTACAAATAAGAATTATTCCTTGTTGGGATTGAATCAAAAATCATATAGATTTGATAATCTAGATATAAAATCTCAATTGGAAAATCAAAATCCAATATTGGATTTCCAATTGATCAAGAGTTTTACAAAATTGAATGATGTGAAGAAAAAAGCAATCGCTGCTAAAGTGGGTAAATTGGCAGATTTATATGATGATATTTTAATGATAGAATTAATTTAACAAAAGTAGATATCATCATGAAGAGAAATGTTATCATGTATCATTATTCCATATATGAACAGAAAATATATGTATCGTTATTCCAAGTTATCAATGGAATAGAAATATGTCATCATTTAGATGATAAAAGCGGGACTAGTTCTGTAAATAGCCTGTTCATTTATCATATTTCGCCTTTTATAATTGAAAATTTGGATATAGGATGTAAATTTTCGTTAATTCCTGAGTTTGTAAAATAGAATATATGGTGATTTAGAATTTTATATACATTACTTTTAGATTCTTCTGTTTCATAAATTGAAGAAGTTAATCATTCTCTATATCTTGATACGACGAACTTTCACACAAATAATGTAGAGTATATCAGACATTGTGATTTAAAAATTTACATACATCAGATTCTTCAGTTTCATAAATTGAAAAAATTGATCATTAGAGTCGTCAATCATGTAGAGTATATTTAAAATTTTACACACATCAGATTCTTCAGTTTCATAAATTGAAAAAATTGATCATTAGAGTCGTCAATCATGTAGAGTATATCAGACATTGTGATTTAAAAATTTACACACATCAGATTCCTCAGTTTCATAAATTGAAAAAGATTGATCATTAGAGTCGTCAATCATGTAGAGTATATTTAAAAATTTACACACATCAGATTCCTCAGTTTCATAAATTGAAAAAGATTGATCATTAGAGTCGTCAATCATGTAGAGTATATCAGACATTGTGAT
>JAJMBM010000206.1:5281-22522 GCA_030565325.1 Insectozyma coleopterorum
CCCCCCCCCCCCCCCCAACCGCCAGAAAAAAGATTTTTCCTCAGAAATGTCGTAGAAATAAAAATGATCAAAAGGATAGAAAAATAAAAAAGCTTCAGTTTCAAGATATTCTTTTCTCTTTTTCGCTTTTGCAATCTCCAATTTAGCATTTAAATTTCAAAGTATCTTAGAATTGGTATGTTTGTTGTTTGTTCATAGTTTGGATGCAGCTAAAAAAGAGAGAGATGCGACTTCCATACGACATTTCTCTGTTTACGAAAAAATGGCGGTTGGGGGGTTGGGGGGGGCAGACTTTAACACTTTATATTCTTTGCAGTTTTTCAACACAATATTTGGGGAAATCGTGGAGAATTTACAATTGTGCAACTTTTGTTTTATTAATTTGACGAGATTATCTCTTAATTTCAGAATCAAATTCCTAAATCAGAGTCACGTCGCATAACCATTGAACACTGAATCGTATTTTATATATTCATAATATTTGTAATATGTCTACCGATATCTTCTCGCTGGCCTTAAATAGTTTTTTCACCTCTATTTTTCTGCTCATCAGTGTATTTTTATCATCTTCATTTGTATATTACAATATTCAAATAACAGGGGTTGTAAGATTTAGTACATTTTCAAATATATGGAAAAAATCAGTTTACTCTTTCCAACTTGATTTCTTTACATATTTTGAAAAAGATATCACGATTCTATTGTATTGTAATAATTTGAACATTGATTTATTTCAAATTACTCTAAGAATCATTTTGGATCCATTCACTCCACTAATTCAGTTCAATCAAGAAAATGGTAAAAGTATCTTTATAATAATACCGTAATTGACCAAATTTGAGTGTTTGAAATTCAAGCTATCTGTGCATAAGGCACTTTTGAGCATTATAAATGAACTACATCCAACACCCATTAACACAGACAAACCAATTCACAATCAAAACAGACAGTTCGCATTATACTTGGGACGCAGCCATACAACAAGTGACGAATCTAGGATTGTATATATTTCGAATAGAGAATATACCTGTTATTTATAATTAAAAACTATAGCTTTTTGCACATGCAATTAATACCAAGTGCTTTCAATTTAACTTGCATTGACGATCAAAGTTCAAAGGTTGATTAACAACCCTACCGATTATTACCTCCAATTTACTTTTTTTTTTTTCTAAAATTTCGTGAATTACCGTTTTAGGGTATGCGCGACCCGGCGTTACAAGGGTCTTATCGTATTACCGCTGCTTATGCTGAACTTGAAGCTTAAATGCTTAAAACTTTGTGCCTATTAATAGGTCCTTAGGTTTTTTATTTCTATATAGTTACATAGAGATTTTACCTAATATATACTATAAAAAAAAAAAAAAAAAGATTAAAAAACCAGCGATTGATAACTCTTTCTTTCGTCTCTAAAAGTGTGTTCTCTCAGATCAAACCATTCAACTTGATACTATTTAACAATGAGAATGGTCAAAACCTACCTATTCCCATCGTAGCAAAGGTACCATTCAGCTAGCGACAATTGTAAAAGAAAACAACATTAATACCATATATTCGAGGAAAAACACTAATTTCCGTCAAATAAATTATCAAATAAATTACAAAATTTCCTAATTCGACTATTACAATAAGGTAGCCCTCAATATAAACCTAATACATATACGTAAATAATAAAAAGAAAAAAAAAAAGGCAAATTCCTTCTTTGCTGTTGTTAGAAAGGAAAACTCTGTGTGAAACCCCTTCTTGGATGTTAATTAATTTTTATATTGTGTTTTATTATTAAATTTTTGTTCTCTAAGACTTTATTTTCAATTTGTGAAATAATTCTATATGAAAAAAAACATAAGTATTATGTCATATTTTGTTTCCATTGTTGAATTATTAATGAAAAACCAGTTAGTGGCCAACTTGATTTCTTTATAACCTGTTTGGAAACTAGGAAAAACCTCAGACAACCACGTAAATAGAGAAGTAGGGGATGAATATCTATATATTTGGATACTCTTTATCCAAGCACAAAACGTTCGGGAATAATTGCAGAGCAAAAAAACATTTTTGCCCTTGTGTAAGGAGGTTGTAGTTTGAAATTGAAGAAATGAAAAATCGATAATCTTAACGCACAAGTGAATAAAGGGTGCTTGATTAATCAAATCGATCATTTCAATACAAGCCAAAACCTGTAGATACAGCACAATTGTGGCATTTGCCATTCTAGTAATACAATTAAAAGACGACTAACAACTGTGACCATTACAGTACCATCGTTAGAAATATAAATCAAGTCCTTTTATTAAACTTTGAATCAAAAGTAACCATACTCTATTCAATTCAATTGATGCACAATTTTTGCAATCCAAATGACTGAAACAGCAGTTCTCAATCTTCAAAATTGCTGAACTTGAAGCTTAAATGCTAAAAACTTTGTGCCTATCAATAGGTCCTTAGGTTTTTTATACATGGAGATTTTACCTAATATATATAAAAAAAATCAATAATTTCGAGAAATCAAAGTGTCCAAGTATAGACAAAAGCATTCATGAGATCTCATTTGAAGAATGTATTCAAAAAGGATGAACAATCAGAGACGTAATTAAACAGGGAAAATTAAAAATCCAATTAAATCATTTTTGCAACAATAATTGAATTCAAAATTATTTAATTGAAAAATATCATCTCTAGCTGGGTCCGCCGCCATACATTTTAGCCGGAGTCGGACGCACTTGTGATTCCGATACTTGAATTCAAAATTATTTACAAGGCAATACTTTATTGAAAATATCATCTCTAGCTGGGTCCGCCGCCATACATTTTAGCCGGAGTCGGACGCACTTGTGATTCCGATACTTTGAATTCAAAATTATTTACAACGCAATACTTTATTGAAAAATATCATCTCTAGCTGGGTCCGCCGCCATATTGTATTACATTTTAGCCGGAGTCTGACGGACTTGGCCTTGTGATTCCGATTTGGACCAAACGTAACACAAAACTTTGAAAATAATGTACCAACTTGGGCTTCACGGAGGGCTATCAATATACAACTATCGCCTCTGCCAACCTCAGTCATAGCGAAACAGAGTATACAATACGTGAGATGCTTTTATAATAGAAGTTTCATTGTTTTTTTAGTAATAATTCAATGCATATTCAAATTCAAACATGAATTGCAAATTATAGATAATTCGTTGAATGAGCAAATGACTCGAGAAAATTATGAATTGATGAAATTTAATGAAAACGGAATTGATCTATGAAGGGTGTAATTAAGTTTAGATAACAACCATAATGCACGTTTGAACACTAAAGAACATCAAGGTGTTAATTAAAAAGTACAGTGAATCAGAAATATCCAGTTCAATAATGAATATAGCACAAGTAAGGAAGGGATGATTCATAATCTATTTTCTTGACACTCAATTTTCAATGCCAATTTCACAAATTGGACAAAGTTGATAAGTTAACAATCCGAATAAATTTAGATCAATTGATATAAGAATTTTGAAATATAAGATAACAGATTATATCAAAGACAAAGCCAACTTTTACTGTTAAATCATTTTTAGAAGATCTTTCGTGAGTTTTTAGGTAAATCGAACTATGAATACAAGTGGACTGCTGCATTCTTTGTGATCAACCATTTCTTCATAATTCTAATTCTTGTCAATTCCAAACATCAATTAGAAATACACAGTTATAATAAATAAATATTCAATTATTTTTTACGTGCACCTTTTGCCAAAGTTTGATTTTTTCTAAAATATTTTCATTTTTGAAGAGGAAAAATTTTATTTACAATTTCCCATCTTAATATTTAAAATATCTCGATATAATCCAAACAGACCGATAATTCAAACAACCCGCCTCCACATATCAAAATTCAATTCATCATGAGTACAACTGAATCATTATTCGAAACCAATTTCACCGAACAAAAATCAAAACAACAACAATCAACAGAACAAACAACTAAACAACAACAACAACAACAACAACAAGAATCATCAGAACAATCAACAACAAATGAACAACAACAACAACAACAACAACAACAAGAGGAAGAAGGAGAAGGTGGTAACAACATCGAAACCTCAAATGATGATTCACACCATCCATCTTACGATCAATCAATTACATTACCTTCCTTAACTGATAAATCAAATATTGATGCATTGATAAATTATCGTGTTTTAGTTTCAGCCAAAGAAGCAGGATGTTTAATTGGACAAAATGGTCAAGTTATTGATTCAATTAGAGGAGAAACCAACACAAAAGCAGGTATATCTAAGTTAACACCGGGTACTCATGAACGAATTTTAACAGTTTCTGGTAAATTAGATGATTGTTCAAAAGCTTTAAGTTATTTTGCTCAAGCTTTATGTAATTCACAAATTGAAACTTATAACTATTTCCCACTTAAACAATTGAGTAGTCAACCATGTGTTGAAAATGAAACTACAATTTTAAGATTATTAATTCCAAATAGTCAAATGGGTACTTTAATTGGTTCAAAAGGTGCAAGAATTCAACAAATTCAAAATACATACAACATTTCAATGATTGCTTCAAAATCGTTTTTACCAGGTTCAAAAGAAAGATTGGTTGAATTACAAGGTACTGTCAATGATTTATACGATTCATTGAGAATCATTAGTAGGTGTTTAATTGAAGATTTTTCATCAATTGTAAATACCACTTATTATGTACCAAGATCTCATTATAATCAACAAAACAACAATAATAATAATAATATTAATAATATGCATAATAATAATTCTAATGGATTTAGAAAAAACACTGCTTCAATATCTTTCCCAAATGATATGGTTGGTGCGTTAATTGGTAAAAATGGTTCAAGAATTCAAGGTGTTCGTAAAATCTCAGGAGCAAATATTGGGATTTCAGAACCAATTGAAGGTAAAAATGAAAGAATTTTTACAATTACTGGTTCACAACAATCTATTGAAAAGGCTAAGAGTTTATTATATCATAATATGGAAAGAGAAGAACAAAGAAGATTAGAACAACAACAAGAACAAGAAGGAGAACAACACCAACCACAAGAAGAAGATCAACAACAACAACAACAACAACAACAACAACAACAACTGTAAGTAGGTTTTAAAAATAATTCTATATTGTATTACTAATTAATTTTGCTAATTTTTGTAGATATTCACAATCTAATTGATTAAACCCATTCAAATCTATACAATCTAAATCGATAACACCTACACATTTATTATCTTTTAATATAGGTACCACTATTTCACTTTTTGTTTCTGAATCACAAGCGATATGTGAATGGAATTTTGAAACATCAGGAACTAATTGAATTTCTGTAGTCGAAGCAGCAATTCCACAAACTCCTCTATTAAATTGAATAGTTTGACAAGCAACCTTACCTTGAAAGGGACCCAAGATTAATTCATTTTCATTTTCTGGATTAATTAAATAAAAGCCAGTCCAATTAACATTGACATTTATAGAATGATATCCATACCATAATAAACTCAGTAAATTAGATAAATTCGTGACCCAATTTGAAGTTTGCAAGGATTCATATGAAGCTAGGATATGTTGTAATGTTTCTTCTTTGGTTAATCCTGAGACATTTGAGTAATCAGCATGAACCATTGTTTTTTAATAAATATCAACTAATCAATTGGTTATTTTTATTTTATCAATAAATCAAGAGAAAAAAAGTGTGGCGTTGGAGGGAATGGTAGCGGGCTAGAGTGGAAAATATATTATTTTATCAGTAGTAATGTTACAATTGATAAGTAATATAATGTTTGGTCATTCATTGAGAGTAATGGGAAACCAGAATAAACTGTACATCCACAAGTAGATCAAACAAAGATATTGTATTTTATCATTGAAATTTAGAATTGTAATATAAGGTTTATATTTTCTTCACCGAATTAAATATTATATTGTATAACGTAGAATATATTACATGAAAAAAGGATTATTATCCTTGAGCGTTATCAATGGCTGTTTTCTTATGAATTATCTATGTACTCTTTTTATGTGGTGTGGGTCGTGCTCCACCACAACTACTTGTAAATAGATATCCAAATTTGTATACAATGGGTAAATTTAAAAGATGATCAAGTTTAACAGTTTACGTTATATGTTAATAATTGGACGGGATAAATTGACGCGGCAAGGGCATCGAAAATGCGCGACAAAGCCAAAGCCAAAGCCCAAGCCCAAGCCAAAACAAAAATAACAAAGCGCATAACGCATAAAACTAAAGGCACAAAATTACCGAAAAGGCCACCTAACAATAATCAATCAAAGGCGATGTGTATAAAAAAGAAAAACATTTAAGTTGACAAAATTGTAAGAAATTAAAATTATTCAGAAATTTATTATTAACTAAATTTATTCACGGCTGTGTGTCTTCTTGGTATTCTTCTTCTCTTCTCTTCTCTTCTCTTCTCTTCTATTTCTTCTTGTTTGACCAAGATTGCGAAATGAAGAAATTAAAAACAAAACAAAACAAAACAAAACAAAACAAAACAAAACAAACGTTAATTTCTGAGTTGATTTTTAAAAAAATTTTCATTTAAATTAAATTAGTTAATCTAACGATTATTTGACATTTTATTTTTTTTTAAAAGAAAAGTACCTGATCACGAAGAATTAAAATTAGTTTTAGCCTGCGTGATGATAATAATAAAAATAATTTTATCCCTGATCACATCATTTAGCTGGTTAACTACTAACTAACTAACAATTGTAGTAACAAACTGTTATATAAAAAATGATTCGTACATATCTTTATATATTCCCATTCCCATTCCCATTACCATTCTTTGTGTTTAAATAAATTTCAAAATAGTCGACTAATAAATATTTTTTAGTCCTTTCTGCTTTGTGTTAAGTTATTTAGCCGTGTTGTTTATTTTTATGTCACACTCTTCGTCTCATCTAAATATAACAGTTACAACAATATATAGTTTTAACACCACAATAGAAATTATTAATTGCTAAGCCAATCATAATCCAC
Source organism: Insectozyma coleopterorum (assembly GCA_030565325.1). NCBI lineage: Eukaryota > Fungi > Ascomycota > Pichiomycetes > Serinales > Debaryomycetaceae > Insectozyma > Insectozyma coleopterorum. The sequence continues at coordinate 12,298 of JAJMBM010000206.1, forward strand.
AATTTGATAAGTCACGTTAAATACACTAGATTCTAATTATTGAAAAAGATGAACCACAAAAGAGGAGAGTAGTCAATCAATGGATAAATAATAAATAATTCACAATGTATACTGTGTGTAGTATTGTTGTTAACCAAACGAATCATGTATTTATTTATTTATTTATTTATTTATCAATAAAATGAATTCGATGAGGGAATATTTAATATCGCCAATACAAGTGAACCAAGACTAATCGAGATGAATAATCTTTGAGCTAACAACTGATAATTACAAATAGTTAATAAACACTCTCTATATTATTTTTTATTACAGTTAAGGTTTTTCTTGTAATTCAATTACAAGTGGTTGACAAATTTTATTTAAAATTACTTTTTTGGTAATAAAGAAAATTTTTATTTTTATTTATTTTTATATTTATTTTGCAATATAAATACAAATTAAAATTACCTATTATTCTTTCTTGCATTTTTTTCTTCTTTTTTTTTTTTTTTGTTTTTGACCTTTCCTTTTTAAAAACTATTCCAATTATTTATACATTAAAATGGCCATTAAAGATAGAGTTAAAAGAGTTTCTAAAATATTCTCTTCAGATTCAAAGGAATCTTTAGATAAACAATTGAAAAAAGAAGAAGAAGAAGAACAATCAAAAACAACTGAAGGTGAAGAAACTAAACCTTCAACTACTACTGACCAAGAAGAACAAGCTCAAGAAGAACAAGAACCACAAGCTGAAGATGCAGTAGAATCATCACAACCAGTCGAAGAAACAACCACTGAAGCTGCTCCTGCTGCTGCTGCTGAAGAAGAAGAAATCACCGAAGCACAACAACCAGAAGAAACCACTGAAGTTGCTGAAGAAGAAACTACTCCTGTTGTTGCTGAAGAAAATGCCGAAACTACTGAAAATACCACCGCTGAAGAAGCTAAAGAAGAAGTTAAAAAATCTTCAAAAAAGACTGAAAAAGCTGATAAAAAGAATGATTTTTTCAAAAAATTCTTGAACAAATTTAAAAAATTCAGCTCAACTAAAGAAACTAAAGAAGTTGTTGCTGCTTAAAGAGATTTATTCAAAGGTATTTAAGGTTTTATTTTAAATTTATTCTTATTATTATTATTATTATTATTATCCGTTTGTCTTAGTATTGTTATTTTCACTAATTTTTAATATATAATTTATTCAAATCGAATTGAAAATCTTCAAAAGACATACCTTGTATATTTCTTATGGGAACTATTCTTGAATGTGTTTTCTCTCTCTGTTTTAATTTTTTTTTTTTTTTGTTTTTGCAGCCAAATTTTTATTAACAAACGCCAACGTTCAAAAGTCCAATTTTTAATAAAGAGAAGAGTGGGGAATGACTTTGAGGTCCAAATGTACCTTGGTTGAATTTGTTCAATGATCAATTTCAAACAACAATTCTATTACAATCAAACGCAATAAATTAAACATAGTGCACCACTTGATGTATTTTCTTAGGTGATAATTTTGATCATCCAGTTACTTCCCTTTCAATCAAGTGCATTGAATAATATTGAAAGCACTTTGCATTTTGCAAACTTGACATCTTGTAAACCTTAGTTATTTAAAAATTGAAAACGTTCATTAATAAAGTTCATTTCAATTAGATAGTCAATATTTCTAAAGCTTTGATTTTAAGATTATAATTAAAAATCAGAAGTATATGTTGTTACTCCATGAAATAAAAAGCCATTTGGAATTTGCATCACCATTAAATGCGGATTTTCAAAATTTTAAAAATGAGTATTTAAGATTTAGGATGTCTGGTGAATAATTGTTAGTTGCGATGGGTAATTTTCTACATTAAGTTTCAATAATGTATGTTTGTATACTAGTAAATAATTGTTTAGTGAAGTCTATATTCAATACTTTAAAGGAAACTAAAACTATTACAATATAAACATATCGTACTGTTGACAGTTATAGCCGATTTCATTTCCTAGAAATTACATTGGATTCAGTTTGGGAAAAACTGCAGTTGATTCTTCTTATATAGCCCTGATCTAATACTAGTATTAACATTTGTCAACTCTCTAGTTTTCAGATTTCAATGGATTCATTCTCGTAATTCACATTCCATGAGAATTTTAAATTTCAATGACCCCCCGATACATTAAATTCAGTGAACCTTTTAACTGTATCTAATTATTTGTAAGATTTTTATAATCTAGATTAAGAAAAGCTTTGGTTTCAATTTGTAAATTCTATCAATAGACATATCAAGTATAGAAAAAGCTGATTCGTTACACGCGGTTTATACAATACATCCCGCTTCCAGCCAATAAGCAATATTTTTCTAAAACCATAGACTCGGTGCAACCTTCCTTAGTTGTAAAATCCAATAAGTTGTTTAGTTGCAACATTGTAAATATCGTGCACCAACCAACGATGATGAAGCTTAATCAGTTTTTTTACAAACAAAGAAAAAAAAAAAAAAAAAAAAAAAACCTTTAATGTTAAATTTGTTAACCATTTACAACTAATCAACAAATTAAGATATTCAGACTTCAACATCATCAAAGAAGATACAATACACCACCATCGACAATATATCGTATCTTTACTCAAACATATTATATAACCAACACACTATTATCAAGATTTTGATATTGTTATCAGTATAGTGTGATTTCCCATTTCCCATTTTGTTTTTTTTTTTTTGTTTTTATTAAATCGTGTAATTTCAAGTCACACACAAGCAACAACATTAAATTTAATTAATTCTCTCACCTTGATTCCATCATCATCAATCAACTGAATTTTACAATTAATTTTAGCCGCCGTTTTCTTATATCAAAAAAAAAAATATATATATACATTCTTGATCATGGATTTAAGAGTGGGTAAGAAGTATCGTATTGGACGTAAGATTGGTTCTGGTTCATTTGGTGATATTTATTTAGGTACAAATATTATATCGGGAGAAGAAGTTGCCATTAAGTTAGAAAATACAAAAGCGAAACATCCTCAATTAGAATACGAAGCTAAAGTTTATAAAGCTTTGAGTGGAGGTGTTGGTATACCATTTGTCAGATGGTATGGAACAGAGTGTGATTATAATGCAATGGTTATTGATTTATTAGGTCCTTCTTTAGAAGATTTATTCAATTATTGTAATAGAAAGTTCACATATAAAACTGTTTTGTTATTAGCTGATCAATTAATTTGTCGTATTGAATATATTCATGCCAGATGTTTTATTCATCGTGATATCAAGCCTGACAATTTTTTAATGGGCATTGGTAGAAGAGGTTCCCAAGTCAATGTAATTGATTTTGGTTTGGCGAAGAAATATAGAGATCCAAGAACTCATTTACATATTCCATATAGAGAAAATAAAAACTTGACTGGTACTGCAAGATATGCATCGGTTAATACTCATTTAGGTATTGAACAACTGAGAAGAGATGATTTGGAAAGTTTAGGTTATGTATTGATTTATTTTTGCAGAGGTTCATTACCTTGGCAAGGTTTGAAAGCAGCAACAAAAAGACAAAAATATGATAGAATTATGGAAAAAAAAATGACAACTCCAAATAACATCTTGTGTAAAGGGTTACCATCGGAATTTTTAGAATATATGAATTATATTAAAACCTTGAGATTCGATGATAAACCTGATTATCCATATTTAAGAAAATTATTTAGAGATTTATTTAAGAAAGAAAATTATAGATATGATTATGTATTTGATTGGACTTTGTATAAATTTCAACAAGAGAAGCAAAGACAACAAGGAAAAATCACTGATGATGATGCAAACCAGAATCAAGAAAACCACCACCACCACCAACAACAACAACAACAACAAGTACCACCACAACAAGTACCACCACAACAAGTACCACCACAACAAGTACCACCACAACAAGTACCACCACCACCACAACAACCAATACAACAAATAGATCAACAAGTAGTAGAACAGAAACAAGTACCAATACAAAGAAACACATATCAATATCAACCACAAGATAAACCAAAATTACCTCCACAACAACAACAACAACAACAAGGGAATCCAACATGGCTTTAATTTTATACACTAGCATTATTATATTCAGGAAGTTTTAGAAAGAGATAAAGTGCTTCGAGTTACAATATGGTTTTAATTTGAGATTAAATTTATTCATTAATTTTCTTTACCATGTTTATCTATATAGTTTGTTATGAAATCAAATATAGTAACTCTATTTTTACCATTTTCTTGTTCATCGGGTAAAATTTTAAAAGAATCTATAAAACTATAAAATGAATGGAAAACGTTTTCTTTATTTTCTTCATCATAAATTTTATCATAGATATATTTCATTTTAAATTGATTCATTTTTTCCGAGAATTTTTCAAATTCTATCAATTGATAACCTTCATTACCGTTTTTTAATTTTTGATTAAACGATTCATAAACTGGGTTTTCCAATAATAACCCCAAAGCGGGAGCTTTTGGGATATTAATCTTTGTTGGACCAAAGAAATCTAAAATCAAATCATGAGGTAAATCACATCTAATTAATAAAGTTGCCATTGCTATCATTTTTCTAATTTGATGTAACATAAATGATTGTCCATGGATTTTGATAGATAACCATTCAGTACCATTTATTACAAATGGATCACTTACATTGCAACTAATTATAAATCTCTTGCTTGAATTATCATTAAAGTCTTTCCCAATTGTAAAATTATGAAAGTTATTTGTACCTTGATACTTTTCCATTATGTTTCTAAAATTTTCAAGCTTTTCATTTGATATACGATACGATTTTCTAAATTGGTGTTCTGTGGATTTAATTTGTTTTTCACCATCTTCTTCTTTTATAGATTGTTCAATTTGTTTCCACCAATTTTCACCTTCATTATTACTACTAAATAAATTTGGATAAATATTCTTTTTAGCTTCAATTAAATTATATAATGAACAATTTTTCTTTGGAGGTAATAAAGAATAAGTTGGTAATAAATATTCATAAATTCTTGAAGAACACATTTTTCTACAATCAAACCCCTTTGTTGTTCTTTGTATACCCCAAACTCTAATTTGTTCTGGCAAATTATCATTAATTTTATTCAAAATATCTTCATCTTCAATTATCATTTTCAAAGATATGACATTCCCAGCTGCATGTACACCTTTATCAGTTCTTGCGGCTCTTTGGAAACTAGATTTTTTTTGATCTATTGAATTTTCAATAGATATAGCACCGGCTTTTACCATGGCCGAATATAAATCTTTTTCAATAGTTTTAACATTGTCATCATTTTGTACTTGTAATCCATTGTAACCAGTTCCACAATATCCAAACAAAACCGCACATTTTCTCTTGGGTTTTCTAATTGATTTAGGTATAGGATTACCATTCTCATCAATTAAAGGTTTAAATTCACTAAATCAGTTAGTATAAAAAATTCGAAATATCGATAGTTATATATATATATGAAAAACCTACCTACGTGATTGTATAGTTCCTGGATGCCCTAATTTCTTTATTCTTTTCTTTTCTTGATTTCTTATTTGGTTCTGACACTGTTTCGTCGTTTGCCCTTTTACCAAGTTCAACAACCATTTTATCATCAACTTTTAAATATATATTTTTTTTTTTTTTTTTTTTTTTTTTTTTTTTTTTTTTTTTTTTTTTTTTTTTTTTTTTTTTTCTTTTTGTCTCATCTCTTTAAAAATTTCCACCATGAGATCATTAACAGAAGAAGAAACAAAAGTTGTATTTGAAAAACTAGCCAACTATATAGGTAGAAACATCACATTTCTTATAGATAATCCAGAGGATCCTTATGTTTTCCGATTACAAAAAGATAGAGTGTATTATGTTAGTGAACATATTGCAAAATTTGCAACATCGGTATCGAGATCACAATTAATGTCATTAGGTATATGTTTTGGGAAATTCACCAAGACTGGGAAATTCAGATTACATATAACTGCTTTACCTTATTTATCCCAGTATGCTAAATACAAAATATGGATTAAGACAAATGGTGAAATGCCATTTTTATATGGAAATCACGTATTGAAAGCCCATATAGGTAGAATGTCAGATGATATACCTGAGCACGCCGGTGTGATTATATATTCAATGAATGATGTTCCATTGGGATTTGGAGTTAGTGCCAAATCAACACAGGAAGCTAGAAATTTACCTCCAACTGGTATAGTCGCTTTTAGACAAGGTGATATAGGGGAATATTTAAGAGAAGAAGATACTTTATTTACATAGAATATATATATACAGATTTTAATAAGTTAATGCTATTTGTTTGAACATTCCTAATGGATTACCTTGGGATGTATTGTATGAATTTAATACCAATTTTTCAAATAGTAAATCGATATCGTCAGTTTGGTGTTTATTTTTATTAAAGTCTTTTATAAATAAACCTTGATCTTTCCAAATTTTCAATAATTCTCTTGATTCGTCGATTGTCAACGGAGTCATTTCAAATGGGGTTATGCCTTGTAATTTTCTAGATAAATTCAAATCGAATTCTGGCTGTTTCATGTAATTATTATATTGTTTATCTGGATATACGGCGACTTGGATGGTTTTCCTATTTGGAGCAAAGTCGTTACATTTGCTCAATATGACGCCACCTTTTTCGAAATTTATATCACCACTGGCGCAATCTATTATAAATTGACCCAATTCGAATTGTGTAATGTGTAAAGGTTTGAAATCTTGTGATTTATATTGTGTTAATGAAAAATCAGAAACTGAATTAAAATTATCAATTGAAATCACAACTGGTATATTTTTAGAATGTTCTTTTAATTGTTGAATTAAGAATTCAAAATGTGAATGGGGATCAATTTTACCAAATTCGAAATTCTGGGATAAATAATCATAAATTGAATGTTTATCTTTTGATAATTTAATCTCCAATTTATCCTTAATGAACTTTATATCTTTTGTTAATTTTAATTTTTTAAAAATGTCTTCATTGGAGGATAAAATTTTCTTTATCCATCTTCTTGTCATCATTGGTTGTTGATATTTGCGTAATTTCTTATTATAAATGTAGTTGGAAGTACCATTGGCAATATCCTGTGCATTATCTAAATGTAATATAATAATTTCATGCTTGTATTTCAATAAAGATAAGGATATAGCTTGATTTAATAATGTTGATTTCCCACATCCTTTCAAACCATCTATGTATATTCTATTCTCTTTCGAGTTTGAGTCCAATTTAGATACAAACTCTTGGTTTATTCTGGCTGTGTTTGAAGTGGTCAAAGTTATTGGTTTTTGAAAAGCTTCAGTGAATTGATATTTCTTAAATCCTCCCATTGAATATAATTTCTTTTCAATAGATTCGGGGAATTTGAATACTTTCCCAATTGGTGGGGGGTTCAATTTGAGTTGATCAATATTCAACTCCAGTGCATTTCTTTCCAATTCTAAATTTCGAATAGCTTCACCCCATGGTAAATGAGATAAATTTGTTGATTTTCTCAATTCGCTCTTTTCATTACTCTTCTTGACCATTTTTTGCTTTGTCTTTCCTTCTTTCTGTTTAAACGGAGCATAATTCAACGCTGTAGATGACACACATCTCGACAACTTGGGTATATTCCTTATATTCCTGGCGACTTTCAACATGTTACAAAATGTTGAAAAAAAAAAAAAAAAAAAAAAAAAAAAAAAAAAAATTATCAAATCTTCTTTTCTGTTTGAACCAACACGACGAATAGAAAATATTTTCAAATAAACATTTCTTTTTTTTTGCATGTTCAAGGGTTTGACGAATTGGAATGATATACGATGTTGTTGTAGATCAATACATAAGGGTAAGATAAGAAGGAAATTGAAACCAATAAATAAATCTAATTTCATCTTTGAATCGGGGAAATTTTCTCAATTGTACAATAAATCAAATAATACCCATTCTTCATTTCAAGATAAAATCGATGATTTCAACCAATTAAAGATATTTCCAAGTGTTCGAGACGCTATGGTTAAAGAAATCAAATCGCAATATAATACAAATAAGAATTTGAATGATATTGACATTAAACCGACTCAAGTACAAATATCATCAATTTGGAAAATAACCCAATCTAGGAAACTCAAGAATATCAAGAAACAAGATATAGATGATTGTAAGGATATAGTTTCTAAATTGCAGAATGAATTGAATAAGACAAAAGTATTCACAATCGCTGCCGAGACAGGAAGCGGGAAAACTTGGGGTTATTTATCTTCATTATTGACGAAATTGAAATTCGATGATTTTGAATTATACCAATCAAATAGGAAGAAATATAATCAAGACAAATTGGAACCATACGTTAGATCTATAATCTTATTGCCCACTCATGAATTGATCGATCAAGTTTATAATGTTTTAAACAGAGCTAATGGATTTCAATTAGATTATGACCAAATTCCAGAAAATTATAAAAATTTCATCCAACAAGATGAAATGAATGAGAATTTGAATTTAAATATTGTCAAATTGTCTCATGGAGATCCTCCAATTGATATTTTCACAAAATTGGATAAAAGGGGAAGAATTGATGTTTTATTAACTACACCAGGAAAAATCACTGGGTTTTCAAAATTGACAAAAATAGAAAATCCATTTAAAATTTTCAAAAATTTAAAATATTGTGTTTTAGATGAAGCTGATACTTTATTTGATAAATCATTTAAAGATGAAACTATATCTGTTATAACTAATTTTCCAAACCTATTAGATTTAATTCTTGTTTCAGCAACAATTCCAAAAGATTTTGAAAAGACAATTAAATTATTATTCCCAGATAAAAATTCTTTAATAAGAATTGAAACTTCAAATTTACACAAGGTGCCTAAAAATATTAAAATAATGACATTGGACGCTGATTTGTCTCCATATAATGGATCAACTACAAAATGTTTAGCACAAGCGATTTACGCAATTTCAAAAGATGGCACCGAACCAAATTTAGTAAAAAGAATTATAATCTTTGTGAATGAGAAGGAACAAGTGGATATTTTGAGATTGACCTTGATTGAGAAATTCAAATTTAGACATCAAGATATTTATTCTATAAATGGTAGGGTTAAAATCAACGATAGGAAAGAATTGATACTGCCATTCATAAATCCTCCTATTCCATTAGATCAAGATCCCGACGAATCAAGAGTGAAAATATTAATCACTTCAGACTTGTTAGCTAGAGGTTTGAACTTTATTGGTGTGAAAAATATAATCTTGATGGGTGTACCGAGAAACTCTGTGGATTTGGTTCATAGATTGGGTAGAACAGGTAGAATGAATCAATCGGGTAGAGTGTTTATAATTGTTTCACAAAGAAAATCGAAAAAACATTTTGTAAAAGGTTTGAACACTGCTATTTTAAAAGGTTTCAAAATTGGTTAAAATTTGAAGAATTTTATCGAATTAAGACTTTGAAGAATTTTATCAATTAAAACTTTGAAGAATTTTATCAATTAAAACTTTGAAGAATTTTATCAACTGTGTGAATTAAGACTTTGAAGAATTTTATCAACTGTGTGAATTCAATTAAAACTTTGAAGAATTTTATCAACTGTGTGAATTCAATTAAAACTTTGAAGAATTTTATCAACTGTGTGAATTCAATTAAAACTTTGAAGAATTTTATCAACTGTGTGAATTCAATTAAGACTTTGATGTAATTAGAAAACAATGTATCATTTCCCGTGTGACATTTAATTGGTTCTATTGTGACAAAAACTTTTTATAAGATTAGCAGTTGAGAAATAACGTAAGGGATGACTCGATGGAATTTGAAAATATGTAATTAAAACAATGTATCATTTCCTGTGACATTTAATTGGTTCTATTGTGACAAAAAATTTTAGAAGATTAGCAGTTGAGAAATAACGTAAGGGATGACTTGATGGAATTTGAAAATATGTAATTAAAACCATGTATCATTTCCTGTAATATTTAATATATGATTCTACTGTATCAGTTTTCATATTATTAGTTGAGGATGACTTGATGGAATTTGAAAATATGTAATTAAAACCATGTATCATTTCCTGTAATATTTAATATATGATTCTACTGTATCAGTTTTCATATTATTAGTTGAGGATGACTTGATGGAATTCGACAATATGTAATTAAAACCATGTATCATCATTTCCTGTAATATTTAATATATGATTCTACTGTATCAGTTTTCATATTATTAGTTGAGGATGACTTGATGGAATT
>JAJMBM010000207.1:0-22358 GCA_030565325.1 Insectozyma coleopterorum
AAGGAGGGGGGAGTATAACATAATACAATAGTATAATGCTTATATAATATTATTTTTAGTTTGAAAGTAGTTCGTGAAAAATCGAATTTGTATATAAATACTCTTTGAATTTCCCTTTCTACTTTTAGATTATATCTCAATTGATTACCCATTTCCACCCCTTTTATCACAATCTTTTTATAACCAATCTTATCGTACCATGCCCTTACGTCGTTCCGCAAGAGTTGCTAAAAGAACTACCTCCGACTCGCAAATAGACCACCACCATCCATCCAAGAAACAACACATCAATAATAATGCCGATGAAGTAGAAGATGATGATGATGATGATGACGTTGTTGAACAAGCTATAGAATTGCAAATTGGTGACAAATTACCAAATATACAATTAAAGAACCAAGACGAAAAAGAAATCGATATTGCACAAGTTGCTAACAATTATAAATATCTTGTAATTTTTAGTTATCCAAAAGCTTCAACTTCCGGTTGCACGAAGCAAGCAATTGGGTTTAATAATAATATCGATTTTTTCAATGATAAGAATACTATTGTTTTTGGTATTTCTTCAGATTCTCCAAAAGCTCAAAAATCATTTATTGATAAACATGGATTTAAATATGATTTATTAAGTGATCCTAAAAAGGATTTAATTTCAATATTGGGTGCTAAAAAATATCCAAATGGTATAATTAGATCCCATTTTATATTTGTTGATGGTATTTTGTCTAAAAAAGATGTCAATGTTAAACCAGACGATAGTTATACAAATGCCAAAACTGAAATTGAAGAATTAGAACAAGTTAAAAAAGAAGATACTGAAAAGGGAGAAGAGGAAGTGAAACAATCCAAAGAAGAAACTAATGGTAACGAACAACCAAAAGAGAATGACGATAAAAAAGAAGAACAAGGTGAAGAAAAAGTTGAAGAAAAAGGTGAAGAAAAAGTTGAAGGCGAAGAAGCCGAAGCCGAAGCCGAAGCCGAATCCGCTAAAGATGATGTAGCAGAAGATAAAGAATCAGAATTGAAAGACACTAAAAAAGATGATGATTTTGAACAAACTAAGCAAGATTCAACAGTTGAACCTGATGAATCTAAAGAATAGATTAAAAAAGTTGTGATTTTTTTTTTTTTTTTTCTTTTTTGTTATTGTTTAAGATATTTTTCCTTTTTGTATTACCATTTAAAATGTACTTTTATATAAAGATTAATGTACTTTCTAATATATCTATTTTATATGCTAAATAATGGAGCTAAATGAACAATTGATTGAAGTAAAACAGCTATTAATAATGCAACTTTCGATGCCCACCACCAATGTTGTATTGTGAATGAACAATAACTAAAATTAAAAGTCCAATTATTAATATTCTTATCATCATTGAAATGACCAGTTAATATCCCAGTTTGACCATTAAAATCACCCATCATTGATTTAACTACAATTTCACGAACTGATTTTCTATTAATTTCCTTTTGATCCCTTGATGCTACCCATTCACCATTAGATTCTATATTATACCAACTATCACAACCTTCATGATCATGTCCAGTAAAAATTATTCCACTTTTATCATCATTTGGAAAAACAATGTTTAAAATTTCTTGACTCGTTGTAAAATTCAAATGATTTTGTGATCTCAATTTCCCATTTTTATAAGGTTCTCTTTCATTATTTGTATAATATCTATGTTCTGGTCCATCGGCACATAAGCCATCTTGTTTATATAATGGTATATGAGTCAATAAAATGGTTGAACCTTTAAAATTAGAATTTTCAATTGTTTTAATATAATTTAAAAACGACCATGTATAATTTAAAAATTCTTCTTGTAATGCAGGTCCTTCTAATGTTAAAGAATCTAATACAATAATTCTCCATTCATTCAATTTACCTTTATTATAATTTATAACATAATTATCTTTTCCAAATAATAAATGAAATCTAGCCATATGTTGCCATGTTGCATCGCCACTATATCCAATATCATGATTACCTGTCAAATTTATAAATAATGGATTTTGAAAATTTGGAACCGATCTATTCAAATCAGTCCAATCATAAATATCATTGAAAACCCTTGATTGAAATCTATCAATTGGGGTGATTTTTTTCTCCAAATTTAACCATTCGGCCCAGTCATTATCTTGATGTTTTGAATGAACATTTAAAACATTTTCAATATATTTATTTGGTTGTGGAAATAATCTAGTAACATATCTTAATGTTCTATTATAAAATTCTGAATCATGAATCCATTGTGAACTAAACAAATCTCCCATTACTGTAACATGACTTGGATTTAATCTATTTTTCATTGTTTGATAAATATGACCCAAATAATAATCATTACCAAAATTATCTAATCTTTTGACATACTTGGTCGATGGCCAATTGCCATTAATTTGAGGATCTCCAAACAATAACATATGAATGGAATTGAAAGCGTCAATATCTTGCTCTTTTCTTAAGATGGGTAAATTATTTAATGCTAATTCTTTATATTTTGGTGGTAAATATTGATCTAGTATTGGATACTTTGATTCATAATTTTCATTATACCAATTACATTGACCTTGATTATTCAATATATCAGGATAAAAATAGACAAAGAAATTCAAACCAAAAGTTAGAATAGTAATTATATCAACTAGAAGTTTATACTTCGGTGACGATATCGGCAGCATAATATTATATGTATCAAATAATTTTTTTTTTTTTCCTTTGATTTAAAAAACGTTGATCTTATATTCTACAAAACTATAAAAATCTTATAAACTTTCTTTTAAACTTTTGTTCAACTTTGCAACTTTATTAGCAATTGAGACATCAACAGTTCTATCACCAACTTCAACGATTAAACCTCCTAATAATTCTGGATTAACTTGAGGTGTCAATTTCAAAGTTTTACCGTCACCTACAAATGAGCTTTTACTAATTGAATTATGTAATCTTTTTAAAATTTTCGAATCCAATGGTTTCGCACTTGTTACTGTTGCTTCAACTCTACCATTATAAGCATCATTTAATAAACCAAACTTGTTATAAATTCCTGGAAATATATCCAATCTATTGTTTTCAGCTAAGGTAGATAAGAAGTTCGATGTTGTTGGATCTAATTCCAACTTTTTTGAAACCAATCTAACAATCGACAATCTGTCATCTTTTGATAAACCTGGATTTGACAATGATTTATACAATACTTGATCCTTTGATAATAATTGCTGGATTTTGGTTAATCCATTATAAGTCAGCTCCATGCTGGATTGCTGGACAGTAGCTGAATATAAAGCACTTGCATAAGTTCCATCAACACCAAATAATTGAACTGGTGGTTTAGTAGATTTAGAAGCAGTAGCTAAGGATCTGAAAAATGTACGTGACAACATTATTTGAAAACAAAAAAAAAAAAAAAGAAAGAAATGAAAAATTGAAATTGAAATTGAAATTGAAATTGAAAACTTGAAAAAAGGGACTTTTTAATTGTGAATAGGTATTGTTAAACTTGAATTCTTTCTTTCTTTCTTTATTAAGCGTTGAAAGTTTTTTATTTTTTATTTTTTTTTTTTTGTCTTTTTTTTTCTTTTCGTACAATCTAATTTGATTATATTTATCTACTGCAGTTCACATTAACAACCAGTGCTACCATGTGCGCACACTACACTCTTTTTTTTCTCCCCTGTTGTGTAATTTAATTGGCTGCCATCACGCACTATTGGTGTTTGGGTCTGTTGCTCAATTGGGATTATCGTACTCAAAATGGCAGGAGAGCCTTTTTTTTTTTTTTCACTTTATTATTTATCAACAGAAAAAAACAAAAAAAAACAATTGGAAAGAAAGCTTTTTGAATCGAGTTTTGAAAATTTTTACAACCAAATCACAAACATCGTCAATTTATAATAATGTTGATAACCAAAAGACTATTTAATAGTCTATGTAAATCAATAATGTATCCTAGCAGCGCATTTAATTTAACTCGTCAATTACGTTTTGAATCAACAAGTAATGACACCTCTGGGTCACATGATAAATTAACAGACTTGGAATTAGATGATATCAGATTCAAAAGACAAAGAGAGTTGCAATTGAAACAGGTTGAAATCAAACGCTATGGTGACGTATTTCCTAAACATTCACATCCTGGTTCAACTCATTTTAAAAAGCCAATACATAATCATTTGTACAAAGGACGTCCAATTAAGGAATTAACCGTTCGTAAAAAGATGAATGGTGGTAGAAATAATAGAGGGGTTATTACTGTTAGGGGCAGAGGTGGTGGACATAAGAGAAGAGCAAGATTATTAGACTTCCATCGTATTGAAAGTGGTAAACACAAAGTTATCAGAATTGAATATGATCCAAATAGATCCGGCCACATTGCATTGATTAAAAACTTACAAAATGACACATTATCTTATATTTTAGCACCACAGGGGTTAAGAGAAGGCGATTTTGTCGAAAGTTTTAGAAAAGGTATACCTGAAGATTTTATACAAGAAATGAAATTAACCAATAATGGCGAAATTGATGATGCTTTATTATCAGCAAGAATTTTACAAAGAGGTAATTGTTTACCTTTAAAAATGTTACCCGTTGGTTCAATAATACATTCAATTGGATTATCACCAAATAGACCAGCTCAGTTGGTCAGATCCGCGGGTACTTTTGGTAAAATTTTATCAAAACATCCAGAAAAGGGCAAGGCGATAGTGAAATTAAGCTCTGGAGAACATAGGTATATTTTATTAGATTGTCATGCAACTTTAGGTGTCGTGTCAAATAAAGAACATCAATTAATTAACTGGGGTAAAGCTGGTAGATCAAGACATAGAGGATTTAAACCCAAAGTCAGAGGTGTAGCTATGAATGCTTGTGATCATCCTCACGGTGGTGGTAGAGGTAAATCAAAATCAAATAAACATTCTCAATCAATGTGGGGATTGAAGAAATTCCAAAAAACAAGAACAACCCCAAATCCAGATGTTATAAGGAATAGAAAAGGTAGAATGGTAAGACACAATTAAAAATTAAATAGTAAAGATTACTTGTAAATATAAGAAATGAAAAAAGATTAATTTTTTTTTTTTAACAGAATGATGGTAATGAATCATTATTAAATTTTGCAATAACTTGACAAAGTAATGTTTTAGCCAAATCAATTAAACCTCTTGTGTTACCCGTGAAATATAATATTAAAATTATTATAATTAATGAAATTGTAAGAAATGTTGAAAATAACCAAACAATTCTACTGGGATAATTTCTTCTTGATAAACTGATAATCCATTTATCTAGAAAGTCAATAATGATACTTGTTAATTGATTTGATGGCATCATTGGTGAAGTATAAGGTGTATTATGAATAGGTAATAAGTGATCGTTGTGTTCAATATGGTGTCTATGTCTCGATCTGAATGGATTCAACCATCTACAACAATATACTCTATTTGATTGATCTGTGGAATTCGAACGTGGCGACCTGACAATAGATCTAATTGATTCGTAGGATGTAATTGTGTCGACAGAGTTTGGACTACTTGCAATAGTATTATTTTCATTAGTATTTGAACTTTTTTTGATTAAAATTAAATCTTTTGATGGTTTTAATGGTGAATCCGCTTTTGAATCATTAGCGCTGTTTGGAACTTGATCATTTGAAGCAACTGGTTCTGTCATGTATTGATTGGAAAAGGTGCTGCAAAAAGAGAAAAAAGAACGAAAATATAAAAGAGGTGAAAAACAATGAAAACAATAATAATCTCAGCTAAAGACTGTGGTAGGTTTTTCTATAGAGACTAGATAGTTTGTTTAGCTTTACCTATTACTATAAAAAAATAGATAATCTATAATTCTGTTTTAAATAGTATATAAATTGAAAGAAACAGTGGAAAATAAGTCTAATTTAAAAACAGAAAAACATTGTTGAGTCAAATAAATAGGCAATATAATTTTCCATTAAAAATTAACAATACGTTGTTGAAATTAAAACAAGTCAATAGATTTATAAATTTGATTTAGATTCAGCTGTAATGTCAAAACATTGCAAAGATGAACTTGCAATTCCAAATTTTTAATCTTCTCTAGATTAATGTTAAAAATCAGGTTGAAACAGTAAAACGACCCAGAGACTTGATTTTCGAAAGATACCCAACAATTATACAATAACATCATTGCAATACTTTCTTTTCATCCTCATTGTATCTTTCAAATTGCACATTATGGATGAATAAATTTTGCATTGGAAAAATAATCTGAAACCACTGTTATCCTTTTCGATCGAGTACCTCTAACAATAGTACGAATATAAATTATTACCTTCAATAAAATTCTTTTATTACCTACAATAAAAAAGTTGTACCATAATATCTTTAAATCTTGTTCAAAAACATACAATCTTTTTATTTCAGAAATGATCAATCAAGACATCAAATTCAAAGGTGGGCGGTTATACTTTCTTCCTTTTTATTTACCATTTTTAGCGCCAAGTATCACAAATCACTTGAATATATCCCACATTATGTCATATACATGTTGTTAAGATGACAATAAATCCTTTTTGTTCTTTCATATACATGTTGTTAAGATAACAATAAGTCCTTTTTGTTCTTTCATATACATGTTGTTAAGATAACAATAAGTCCTTTTTGTTCTTTCATATACATGTTGTTAAGATAACAATAAGTCCTTTTTGTTCTTTCATATACATGTTGTTAAGATAACAATAAGTCCTTTTTGTTCTTTCATCTACAATTTCACAAAAGACTTGTATCGTAAATTGTATAAATTTATATCATCTATTAACCCATTATACATTTTCTATAGGTTGGTCTATATTTGGACTTATTCTTCTTCTCTTTGCAGCATCCATTAATGCCAATCTTTCATTTCTCTTTTGTTCCTTTTTTTCATTAATTTTACCTTCGTCAAGCGTTGCACTAAGCTCGAATACTTTTTTTAATACCTCCCATTTCAATTCTTGATTTTTGAAATCTTTCCCCATTCTGATATTCATCAAATCATAAGCATAAACAATATTTATATCATTATAATCAAATTGATTACTATTATCATTAAAAACGTTATATACACCAGCTTCATCAGTATTTAAATAATCTTTTAATTCATTTACTTTTTCATCTAAATCATTTCGTAATATACAATTATTTGAATTTCCATACCTTGTACTGAAATGAGTTAATAATAAATTCTTGCATCTTAATATTCTACAAATTTGTAAAGCTTCTAGCATTGTTGTGTGTTTTTTATTTATGGCTTCTTCAATCCAATTCGAATCCAATGAGCTCTCATGAATTAATAAATCTATATCTAAACCGATTTTTATATAATTCGGATTAGGTCTTGTATCACCAGAATATGATACTTTAAAATGTTGATCATTTGTCTCATTCAATTTAAAATCAAAAGTCACAGAATATGCCCATGGACAATGCAAAGCTCTAATTGTTTTAATATCATTAATTTTTAAATCATTCATCATTATATTTATTCTATCTTTATTTGGCTTTGTTAAATTTTTTTTGCAAAGTTTCATATTATCAATTTGTAAATTATCAAAGTTTTTTTCAAATTCATCTAATGAAAATTTTAAAAATTCCGGTTTTCTAGGCTCGATTAAGAATTCTTCACAACTGAAAAAGATCAATCTATCCCAATTAAAAAATTGATGATATTTACCTTCTAGTGAATACCAATCGGATAAAAAAGTTTTGAATTGCCATGGAACAACTAAATATAAGTTTGATTCATTGTTATAATTAATTTCAAACCATTTATTTATAATTGAAGCTAAACCTAAATGATGATCAGCATGTAAATGACTTAAATATATCAAACCAAGTTCTTTAAAAATATTATTGAAATTTTCATTACCATTATGACCGAAATTTCTTAATAAACTACCTATTGTATTTTCACCACCATCTAGCAAAATGGATCGATATGATATATTTTCGTCGTCACATTTGTAGGGTATTCTTATCAATGTTGAAATAACATTACGATGAATACTAGGTAATGCAGATCCTGTCCCCAATGTACATATATGAACAAGTTGTTTCAAATCTTCTTCATCTTGTGCATTTATTGGATATAAATTAAATAATGGACTATTTTTCATTTCATCGTATGAAACATTATCTGGTATTTCCAAAGATTTTATTTCTAAAGGTTTTGTTTCATCGTTATAAATTGATTCATTGGTTGATTTAGAAACATTATTAAAATCTTGATCAATTCCAGTATCTCTAATTATATATTGTTGTAAAGGATGCAAGTGTGAAATATTATTTTCAAAATTATATTCAGTATACTCTTGCAGATTTAATAAATTGAAATTATCATTCATTAAAGATTTTAATTGTATCAAATTGGAAGCAAATTTTTCATTAACTATTACATTCTTCGATATTGATTTATGACTAATTACATGATAAGTTGATGATGGAAATTTTGAAATAAATAAATCTTTGTATTTCTGTAAATCAAAACTAAATTCATCTCCCAAGAAATGATATACCAAGCCAATTCCATCTTGAATCATTTCTTGTGAGTTTATGGTGTTTTCAAAATATGAATCATTGGGTATATCGACTATTAAAACTTTTGGGAAAGTTTTACTTGGACCAACAACTTGATCGGGTGTGATTAATACATTATCATTATTCAATACCGACTTCCCATCGGTCAATTGCTTATATAAAGGTCCAGGTTGAACATTTAAAGCCTTCGCCTTTTTAACATCAAATTTACCTCTTATAGGAATAAAATCAATTAAATAATTATAAGACTCTTGTGTATTATTAATCAAATCTGAAGCTGGTGGTAATTGTATATGACTTTGTAAATCATTCCTTGTTGAATTTTTCTTATAAGAATCAACATCTATGCTATTCACTTCAAAAGTGTCTAATGGAAACATTAAGGAAGCCAATTTTTGAATTTGCATTGATAATTTATCTGAAATTGAATTATTTGAAATAGTTAAATTTGATATATTTGGTTTAATTTTTATTGGAACAACTATCAATTCATCAGTTTTGATTGATTCATTACAATTATAAATATCCAATTTTATACCTAAACGAAATACAAAGAATCTCCAAGTGCATACAACATAATTCAATAATTTACTATTACCAAATACATTGAGATTTTTCTTTGTTGCATCACTGATTGTTAAAAATAACCCAGGTAAGCCACCAATGTCCGACCATGTAAAAATCGTTCCAGTAATAAATAACCCTTCTAGTTTTGTAAATTTTAAATCTGAAGTAACACTATTTATAATTCTTTGAGATCCTTCGGGTACCTTCCCAAATAAATATCGGTTACCATTCTTGGTGGTGAGATTGATTAAAGGTCTTAAAGTGTCATTATTTATATTATTTATCGTTGTGAATTTAAACATTGGACTACTCCTCCATTTAGGTCGATGGCTATTGAAACGAATAAAGTTCTTGCTTGATTTGTAATAATCTTCAAAATACAAATAATATACTTGATTTAAACTTTTGCCGATTGAACAATTGTGTACGCCTTTTATCAAATTGGAAGTATAGTTGAAATTTAAGTTTCTCTTGATACTCGAATTTCCAATCGTTCTTGAATGATAAAACAATTTGAATATATTTAGATATTGAAAAAAAAAAAAAAAAAAAATGGTAGTCCACATCTTAAATTCTAGAAGCAATACACGTGATTACTCACGTGGAGACCACTCGTGTTATTTTCGATCACAAGAAAGCGATAATATGTTTTGTTTAAAAATTATTATGTAATACAATTAATTAATTTTGACAACCAAATTCAAAACTAAATCAATCCAGGATATTCATTTTCAACAATTCTTTACTTTGAGGTTTTTCTAACTTATATCTAGTTTTATGAGTACTCCCGATTTGGTATTAAATGTACCACCAGCGAATACCTCCATTTCCAATCTTAATACTATCAATGCTGCTTCATTGTCGTCAGATCATATAATTCAACAATTGTTCACACAATATATAGACTTGAAACCATTTGAAAACGAGTACGTTTCAAGAAATCAACAAGATGAAGAAGAAAATTATTATACATCAAGATTCTCTTTAAGATCATTACCTTTAATTGGAAGGCTTTTACCAGAAGAGGATGAAAAGAAAAAAATAATCAATAAACTTTTACAACAACAGAAATCTACAACAACATATAAAGAATGGAATGAGATTTCGTTACGATTGGATGAAGTCATGGGTAATAATGCGTGGAAATCAGATCCAAAATCAGATTTATACGATTATAATTTAATTTACAAAAATTTAAATCAAATGAAACAAGCAAGATTGAATAATGATTACAAATTATTATTATATCATATTAGAACTAAATGGATTAGGAATCTAGGTAATATGGGTGATCCTAATCTATATAGACATTCGTATGTTGGAACAAAGAAATTGATTGAAGAATATAATGACGAGTGTAAATTGTCATTGGATTATTTAATCAACAGCGATGATGTTAATCTAGATGATAGATACTTATTGGGTATGTTGATTCAAACAAGAAAAAATATCGGTAGAACAGCTTTAGTTTTAAGTGGAGGTAGTACATTTGGTATCTTTCATGTTGGTGTTTTAGCTACATTATTTGAAATAAATTTGTTACCAAGAATTATTAGCGGGTCATCAGCAGGTTCAATTATGGCAAGTATATTATGTTGTCATACAAATGAAGAAACATTTTATCTATTGCAAACCATTGCCTCGAGGAAATTTAATATTTTTGATATTACTGAATGCAATTTAAATGAAATTCAAAGCACATTTAGAAAAATATTATATTTCTTGGGTCATTTGATTAAATATGGAACTATATTTGATATTGATGGTTTACAAGATACTATGATTGATTTTTTGGGTGATTTAACGTTTAGAGAAGCTTATAATAGAACAGGTAAGATTTTGAATATTACCGTTTCACCAGCGTCATTACACGAACAAACGAGACTTTTGAATTATTTAACAGCTCCAAATTGTTTAATTTGGTCAGCTGTATGTGCAAGTTGTTCATTACCGGGTGTTTTCCCTTCAAGTTCAGTTTATGAGAAAAATCCAAAAACAAATGAGATTCATGAATGGAATAATGATGAATCAATGAAATATATGGATGGATCAGTTGATAATGATTTGCCAATCACAAGATTATCAGAAATGTTTAATGTCGATCATATAATCGCAGTACAAGTAAATCCTCACGTGGTGCCAATTTTAAAAGTTTCAATTAGTAATATTGGTGGAGAAGTAGAAAATGATTTAAGTTATAAAATGAAACATTTATTAAATAACGTATACGATTTTTTCTCATGTGAAGCAATTCATTATTTACAATTATTAAATGAATTGGATATTTATAAAAATTTATCAAATAAAATTATATCAATATTATCACAAAATTATTCAGGCGATATAACTATTTTACCAGAGTATAAAGTTGGTGATTTTAAAAAATTGTTTGATAATCCAAACCCGGAATTTTTATTAGATTTTATTTGTAGAGGTGCAAAAGCTTCCTGGCCAAAAGTTTCAATTATTCATAATCATTGTTCTGTTGAATTTGCATTAGATAGAGCTATAACTATTTTACGAGGTAAAATTATAACATCAGAGAAGAATAGAATAACGAGTGGTGTTAAAAGAAGTCAATCGTATCATTCTAAATCAAAAGCTAATAATAATATAACCTTGGCAATTGAAAATGAACAAGTCAAAAAAAAAGAAGAAGAAGAGGAAGAAAAAGAAAAACAACTAGAACAACTAGAACAACAACAAGAGCTCCACCGCCGTCATCAAATTAAATATTCAGATGAAATAAATAATAAACAACAAATTCTGGAACCTAATACTCCGTTGAAGAAAAGACCATTTGGTATCCAAAGACATCATTCAATATCAAATGCAGCTGTAACAATGAAAGCGAATATTCCAAAAACTAAAAGAAATTCCATGAGTGCAACAGAAGGAACATCGAATTCAGAAGGTAATGGCCATAATAATAATAATAATAATAATAAAGTATCAAAAGGTTTGTCAATCACAGGGCTATCTCAATGGGACAATAAGAAAAAAATTAATTCAACTACTAATGATGATTCGGATGATACTATAACAAATGGTGTTGAACAAAATGATAATGATGAACTTAATTATACCAATTATCAACTGTTAATCCACCCACCTGCATCAAGACAAAGAATACGTAAAGCAAGAAGTTCAGGCAATTTCAGACATTCTACTGATTTCATAAGTGGTACAACACCAAGTCATATAAATAGCAAAAGAAAAGCAAAATTCAATTCTGATAGAATTCCTTATAAAAATAATCCATATTTAGATGATAATTCAAATTTAACATTTGTTAAAAATAATGAAATTGTTGACAATGTAGTAAATGAAATTGGCGATAGTAAAGAAAATAATCCAAATTTACCAACAAGATCAAATAGTCATAGAAATTCGTATATTGGATTAAATAGATTAAAAGATAATAATTTATCAAGGTCAAATAATAATTCAACGTTTAATTTAAAGAATTCTTATTCAAAGAATAATTTCAATGGTGGTGATTTAATTCAAAAGTTGGAAAATGAGAAAAGAAAGAGTATTTTGAAAAATGGCAATGATCATTTGAATGATATAAATTTAGATATATTTACAAATTCAGACGAGGATGATTTATGTAATTTCGAATTATCAAATGAAGCTGAAGAAGAAAGTGATGATGAAAATGATACAGAAGAAGAAGAAGAAGAAGAAGAAGAAGAAGAAGAAGAAGAAGAAGAAGAAGAAGAAGAAAATGATACTGATGATGACATTAAAAAATATGACGTTGATGATGAAATTGACCCAGAGAAAAATACAGAATCTTCCCCAATGAATAAGATAGATAGCTTAGATAAAGTAGAAGGTTATGCTGGTAATGAATAAAATTAATCTTGTATAAAACTCAATGCTATAGGAATAATCAAACCAATTACTTCCCAATAAATTTTTTTCGAATCGTGTTTCGCGTCTGTTATTGTACTATTACTCTCTTCTGAAGTTGGTAATTGAGTAAAATCATCCTTGTCACCATGTACATGATTTATAACAAACATGAAATTACCAGCTGAAAATAAAAATAATATCCCCGTAAAAATAGAATTATCTCCCTGATGTTTGAACAAATCCAAGATCAAAAACACCACTACTGATGATACAGGAGTCAGTAAAGCAAAACAAAATAAATGCCAATACAACTTATCAACTGCCAACCCGTCTTTAATTAATAAACTCGACAAACTAAATGCCGTTGGTAACTTATGAATAATAATAGCGAAATAAATAATCAAGCTTAAATTAGTCTCTACTGCAAATGAGGAACCCAAGGATAAACCATCAATCACAGCATGAAGTATTAAACTTAAAGATAATGAATTTGTGAAAAATGACGATATTAGAGTATTTTCTTTAAATGATGCAAATTTCGCTAGATTCTCAATTGAATGCATCGTGAGAAAACCTAGAACCAACGGTAGTCCAATTGTAACATTCGATATATTCGATGATAACATTTTTAAACCTTCAGGTACGATAATCATATAAGCAGTTCCTAAAATTATACCCGCACTTAATTGAGACATCATGGTCGTGTTCAAAATTGTAAATTTCGATTCTGACAACTTCAATGGTATAATACTAAATCCAAAAGTTGCTATAAACATTATAGCGCAAAGCAAAACCAATTCAAATACTTTACCAAACATATCAAGGCGTTTGATAAGACGGGTCTTTTTTTTTTTTTTTTTTTTTTTGATGAAGAAGCGCGAGTTTTTTTGAATATCTCTCTCTCATGGAGGATTTGATTAATGATAAATTAGAATTGGCAATTTTATATTTCAAAACAAATGAATATGTCAAGGCACTTAGTATATACAATCAGTTGATCTATAAATTGTCGAACTTGTCCGTGACGAGTGTCAAATCAATTAGGAAACAATATAATTTAAGTGAGATTCCAATTACTGGTTCGATTATTCATCCTAAATTAAGTACGTTATTAGATCAACGAGCTGCTACTTATGAAAAGTTAAACCAGTTAGATAACGCATTAAAAGATGCCACAGAATTGATTTCAATAGATCCGTTGAGTTGTAAAGGGTATTTAAGAAAAGGTAAAATTTTGATAAAATTAAATAAAATCAAAGAATGTTACAAGATATATCAACAAGGAATATATATTATTGAAAAAGCTGTTAGTATTCATAAAATAAAAGTACCGGAGAAATTGTTTCAAAATTTGAAGAATCAATTCAAACAAGTCAACAAAGAACTTAAAACTAGAAGGTTAAATGATTCAATACAAAATAAGAATAAGAAAAAAATAAAGAAAGAAAGTGATTTTTTCATTAGATTACCTATAGAGTTGATTGAAATTATATTTAAAAACCTCGTGTTGAAACATATACTTTCTTGTTTATTAGTTTGTAAAAGATGGTATTTTACTTTAATTTCAATTTCACTGTTATATAAATTAGTTTGTAAATTCAATATAACAAGTCAAGAATTTTCAAATGGATATAAACTTTTTAAAAAGATTGTCAACAAATCATCATCAAAAGAGATTGCACAAATTAAAATTAATCATGTCGCTTTAAATAAGTTTCCAAATGTATTAGAATTTATAATAAAACAACCAGGTATGGGCGTGAAAGAACTAGAATTGATCGATAGACTGTTGAACTTGCAACTTTTGTACCAGAAATTATCCAAGTTGAATTGGAGATTAAATAATTTTCACAATTTACATTGTTTGAAATTAGGTATTAATTGTCATATAAAATATGCTGATATACTACTAAATTTATTTAAAAATTTAAAACAATTGGAAATTGTTGTATTGGATGATGACAAATTTAAACTGGATTTAATACCATCAAATGACAAAACATTCATAAAAATCAAAGATAAGGA
This sequence comes from Insectozyma coleopterorum, assembly GCA_030565325.1. Lineage (NCBI taxonomy): Eukaryota > Fungi > Ascomycota > Pichiomycetes > Serinales > Debaryomycetaceae > Insectozyma > Insectozyma coleopterorum. The sequence continues at coordinate 15,010 of JAJMBM010000207.1, forward strand.
TACAAATGTGTACAATTTAGATAAACTAACATTGATTAATCATCCGAGTTTACTTAATATACCACCAACTGCAATTTGTAACTCATACCCACCATTGGTTGATAAATCCTTTCCAAATTTGAAACTGCTAACTTTAGTCACTTTTGACTTCTCAAATATCTTACCCGCTTTAGGTCAATTTTTACTCACTTCAAAAAATCTCACAAATTTATATTTTGAAAATAATCTCAACATCACTTTGTACATATTCTTACAAATCCTTGTTAATTACAAACCAGAGTTTAAATTAGAACAACTCATTTTTAGAGAAAGTAAAATAAATTCAATCATTTCATTAAATGAATTTCTGATTAATGATTTACAAAAAAACTTGGGTTCACTCACAAGACTAGATTTGTATGGAAATAGTTTATCATCCAAAAGTTTAACTAAATTAATTGAAACTTGTTTTACCACTTTACGTGAATTAAACATTGGAAATTCGGGATTTTTAAATTTCTCAAAACATAGTCAACAAACCATATCAATAAAAAAAATTCTATCAATTCCCAATTTGGAGATTTTGTATTTAAATGAACTAAATATCGATGAACATTCAATGATACAGATTAGTAATGAACTAATACCCAAGAAACTCAACATTTTAGATTTAAGTTTCAATAAAATCGATGGTGTATTTTTAATGAAGATTTTTAAACAATTACGTGTTGAAACATTGTATTTAAATGGTAATGAAATTTCAATAGACACATTACAATACCTAAAAAATCGGAAAAAAGTTTCTCAAATATTTATGGATTTGAATAAAATTAAATGGAAAGTTTATGGCGTAAATAGTTTTGTTAAATAAATAGATATATGGTAGCAACCCTGCACTACAATATTTTTGTGTAAAGAAAAATTCAAATTCTCATCTCAATATTTTACATTTAAATCGAATACTTTGAAAAATTAGGAAAGATGGTTTTAACTAGAAGTCAAGCTCAAGAATTGAGAAAGCCTAAGAAAATAAAGTTTGATGATGTAGATGATGATAATAATTTAATTGAAAAAGATTTGGTTCTTGATGAGGATGAAGAAGTTGAAATCGAAAATGAAGAAGAAGAAGAAGAAGAAGAAGAAGGAGAAGAAGAAGAAGAAGAATCCGACGACGAGGCCCCAGAAGAAGAGAGTACAACTAAGTCAAAAGATCAGATACTAGCGCAACAAAGAGAATTCGAATTACAACAAAGAGAATTGAAGAAGCTGGAAAAAGAGAAAAGAAAATCATTAGACCAACGTAATAAACAACAACAAGAACTTAAAAAAACCAAAAAGCAAGCTATTGAATTGCCAGAGTTTTTACCAGATGATATTGAATCAATTATGAATAAACAGGGTGGACAACCAGAAACCATCGAAGTGCCGAAAAATAAACATATCAAATTGGATGATGATAATAAGGTATTAATGTTGGAACAAAGATTGAAAGAAATCAAAAGAAACAGGAAAAGAAGCCAAGTAGTTAAAAAAGGACCAGTTTATGTTCAAGTTCTAGAAAAGAAGCCAATAGTACCAAAATCTGAATATAAAATACTAAAAAATAAAGACAAATGGTTGAATAGAAAATCAATAAACAGAAAATAAACATTTTTAAATAAACAACTAATTAACTATCCTCATCTTTCTTAATACAACACTTTAATTTAAATTTGAATAATTTTTTGTAATACCGTCATTAATTGAATAGGACACACGGCTCCCCGCTCATGTACGTTCGGAGAAGAGAATATTCTATTCTATTTGAGCAGATGTGTAACTGTATTTAGTATAGACTAGAAGTGTTATGATCACGTGATGGATTACTTCCTGATTCGTCAAAGAGGCGCTATATTTATAAGGTGATGGAAATAATAGATCTGAGGCAGTAGTTGATAAATGATAATTCGTTTTGGAAAGAGGACGTAATAATTATATATTACTATATATATGAAGTTGACTTAAGCTTAATACTAAACTCTGGTTCTAGTTGGAATCCAATCCTTATTTATAATAATATTTACACACCAGCTGATGTCTTCTTGACCATAATAACTTATACAGCAATCATAAATACAATGAATGGTTTATAAGTTATTACTTAATCATATCTATTCATATGTATCATCACAATCCTGAACCAGGGAAGTCAAGGTTGCATTCATCAATCCAAGAAGTCAAGCTTCAAACCAAAATTCTATACAGGAGGATAGAATATCTTCTTATCCTAACAAGAAGTTTGCATCTGGTAGCACCGCGTCAACATGATAATTTTAATTTTAATTTTAATTTTAATTGGACATTCCGGGGCGGTTAGACTTGTCTGAAAATATACAATTTCAAACTATTTGTAAATTTCAATTGCAATGTCGTAATGTAGAACTGTCATTCATCATTTTAAACTTGGTTAGAATCGATCGATAGACTATAAGCATATTTTGTGTAATAAGAATATTGCAATGTTAGAGAGATCAAGAAAAAAGAAAATAAAACCACCTTATTGGCAACAGAAAAAAATATATTATTATACTTCCAACTTTTTAGTACAATTGTTGTTACAACCAATCATACGGCGTCCAACGTGTCAATTGCTCCATATTCATCTAATTATTCAATTGGCTGGTGTATTATAGTATTATTAACAAGAAAAAGAAACGTCTGAAATATACCAATTGAGAGATTATTCTATAATCCAGCACACTTGGATTTTTTAAAAGAGTTAATTAAATATTCATTAAGTTTTATAATTGCATCTGACCGAGTCTATCATAATGCCCTCACAGGAAAACGATTTGAAGTATGAGAAAAGTTCATGGTTTAGATTAATAAGTTATGACTTTATATTATGGTTACTATCTGTTATTTTTGATTGTTTTTTTAGAGAAATTAAACCTAGGGGCGCCTTTAAGGTTCCTAGAGATGGTCCTGTTATTTTTGTTGGTGCTCCCCATCACAATCAATTTGTCGACCCAATCATTTTAATGAATCAAGTCAAAAGGGAAGCAAATAGACGAATTTCATTTCTAATTGCGGCTAAATCATATAAAATGAAATTGGTAGGTTCTTTAGCCAAGTGTCAACTTTCAATACCCGTTATTCGACAACAAGACACTTTGGTTAAAGGTAGAGGTAAAATTTTTATAAATGTAAAAGAAGATCCTTTAAAAGTTACTGGTGTTGGCACACATTTCACAAAAGATTGTATGGTTAAAGGTTTAATTGCGTTACCACAATCCTTGGGTGCTTCTGAAATAAAGGAAATTGTTTCTGATACAGAATTATATATTAGAAAAGAATTTAAAAATACCAACAAAATTAATTTATTATTAACTGAAGGTACCAGTTTTAAAAAAGCAGATAAAATTGATCAAAAAAAAGTTTATGAATTGGTTTTTAATCATTTACTGGATGGAAACTGTATTGGTATATTTCCTGAAGGTGGTTCACACGACAGACCTGATTTATTACCATTAAAAGCGGGTGTTGCAGTTATGGCTTTAGGTGCAATGGAACATTATCCAAATTGTAATGTTAAAATTGTTCCGTGCGGTATGAACTATTTCAATGCACATAAATTTAGATCAAGAGCTGTTGTTGAATTTGGTGATCCGATAGAAATTCCTATTGAATTAGTTAAAAAATATTCAAACCCTGAAACTAATCGAGAAGCTGTTAAGGAATTATTAGATATTACAACTACTGGTTTAAGAGCCGTCACAGTTACATGCGAAGACTATGAAACATTAATGTTGATTCAAGCTGTTCGAAGATTATATGCTGGAAATCTTGCACAACAATTGCCATTACCATTAATTGTTGAAATGAATCGAAGATTAACTATAGGTTATCAACATTATAAAAATTTGACTGAAATTCAAGAATTAAAAAATAAAGTTTTACATTACAATGATTTTTTAAAGTCTTTATCCCTTCCAGATCATGATGTTGAAAGTTGTAAGGAATCAGTTAATAAATTGATAATATTGCCAATTTTGATACTTCGAATTATAAAAATACTTTGTTTATCTATTTTAGCATTACCAGGAGCAATATTGTTTTCACCAGTGTTTTTCCTTTCAAAAGTTTACGCAAATAAAAAGGCAAGGGAAGCATTAGCAAACTCGGTTGTTAAAATTGCTGCAAATGATGTTCTTGCAACTTGGAAGATTTTGGTATCAATGGTTTGGGCACCTGTATTATATTCATTTTATGCATCAATCGGCACATACTACTGTTATAGACATAGTATTCTTTCATCATTCAATTTATTATGGTTATGGTTATTATTGTATATATTTGGTGTTTTGGTAACTTATAGTGCTTTAATTTTTGGTGAACAAGGTATGGACTTATTTAAATCAATTAGACCATTATATTTGTCAATTTTTGATGGATCATCAATTAAAGAGTTGAAAAAAATGAGACACGAATTGAGTGAAGAAATTACAGAAGTTGTTAATACTTATGGACCTGAATTATTTCCAGAAGATTTTAATTTATTGGAATTAAAAGACAGACTTAAGATTAAGGATAGTAATGTTAACTATATAGATAGTGATGAAGAAGAAGATAAAAAGACTGAAGAATTAAGAAATAGAAGATTACAAAATAGGAAAAGACAACATAGGAAAAAACAAATTGGGGATCATGATAATGTGTTGGAAAATGAAAATTCTTCTTCAATTTCTGATGGTATATCTTTATTAAATTCTGATAATTCATTAAGTAATTTACCAATGTTTTCTGATTATCCATTACATAAAAATGCAAATAATCCAGATTTAAAATTGGAATTACAATCAAATTTAAATTCAAGTGAAAATTCGACGGTATCAATTTCTGATGATTATATACATACTTTACCATCAAACTCAAAAGGTCAATTATCAAAAGCATCATCATCAGATCATATAGAAATGAATTTTGGTAGCAACAACAATCCTCCAAACCTTAAAGAGAAAATTAAACAAAAATTAAGAGAAAATAGAAGCACTGACATTTAATATCTATCTATATATACATATATATATATATATATATTATTCATTACATGGACCTTGTTGATTAATTATTAATAGCTTGATTTTCGTAAAATTCGGAAATTTGAGTAGAACTAGTTGCATCTTCGATATTTTTATCATCTCTAATTCTAATAAATCTTGGAAATCTTAAAGAAATACCTTTACCATATTGATTATGCGCTGCTTTATAAATTGGACTCAATGATAAATCAGCAGTTAATACTTCAAAAATCATTGTTGGTTCAAACCAAACATCAGGTTTTGCATTTGAATTATTTGTATCATAAACAAAATAATTTTTTGGTTGTGTGATCTCAGTTGAATGTAGCTTTTGATATAAATTGTTCAACATTTCATCACTAAAACCAGTACCAATTTTACAAGTTGTTTCTAAATCACCCGTGTCTTCATTATATGATGCTAATAAAAATCCACCGTATGTACCCGTTCTTTTACCTTTACCATTATATGCACCTATTACAACCAAATCTAACGAATCACCATGTCCATCCAAATAATCTTTTTTCAATTTCAACCAATATTGAGATCTTTTACTAGGTTCATAACGTGATTCACTACCGTCTAAAACTTTAACCATCAATCCTTCACAATAATCTTTTATTGATTGTAATAAAAATTCATGCATGATTTCTTCACTTGATTTTGATTCATTGGTTGAATCCCTAGATTGGGCAAATTGCAACTGACCTTCCAATGGACGGATATGTTTTTGCATCACTTGTCTTCTTTCTGTCAAAGATTTATTTAATAAAGCTTCTTCATTGTAATACAATAAATCAAAAACAAACAAACATACATGTACAGTTATATCTTTTTCATCAACGTCTTTCCTTTTTCTTGTAGATAATTGTTGAAATGGCAATATTCTTTTTTGTACTCTATCCCAAGCAACTGCTTCACAATCCAATATCATTGAAGTATGTTCTTGTGTTTTGCGCAAGCTTGAAACAATACTTATTATATCAGGATACCTTTCAGACATATTTTCACCATTTCTTGAAAAAACTTTTACAGTACCATCATTACATAAGTGAATTTGTGCTCTTTCACCATCATATTTATATTCACAAGTGAAATTTTCATTTTGAAATTTATCTAAAACCTCTCCAATTGATTTTGTTGGTTTTGCTAACATTGGTTTCAATGGCACCCCAGGTGTTATTTTAACATTTTCTAATATATTAAATACCCCATGTTCATAAGCTGCTTTGATACAAATTTCGTAATTTGGAGTTCTTGAATAAGCTTCTTTGAGTAATTCTTCAGCTTTTGAAAGTTTATCGGCACTAACTTTCAATTTATCATTCCGAGCTTCATATTGAACAAAAGCTTGAGCCAAAGCTACTGTAACGGTTTGACCAGCCAAGCCAATTCTAAGTTTACCTTCTAAAGAACGAATTAAAAATTTAGCTTCTTGAGTCTTTTGATCGCAAGCAGTCAACATTCGATTAATTAATTGAATTTTTCTTGCTTGAGAATCTTTACCCTTTGATTGAGCTATTTCTTTCAAATTATTAAATACTGTATTAACTTCTAATACACTTTTCTTTTGAAACATCGACGGTTGACTTTTTCTAGATTGTTGAGCAACGGTACCTAAATCACCAGTCTTTTTAAAATCTTCCTTGATTTTAGTAGTTGCCCTTCCATAACATTCAGATATTGCTTTAATCAATATTGTTTCCCCCAAACCTAATTCTAAATTGTCATAATCTGGTCCCAATTTGTTTATACATAGATAAACAATACGAACTAAATTTTCGTAAGAATCTGATTCTATTAAAGTTTTAAGGTAAAATTGTGATAATATGGATATTTTTTGTAATCTTCCAGCTTCATTTTCTAGTTGTTCAAAAGTATTTGTCAATGACTTAAATGGTATATTTTTGTTAGCTATTTGTTCATCTTGTTCGATTGGAGATGATTGATTTATTCGAATTAATAGTTCTGTATCTTTGGTCGTTAAGCTACCGTTAGAATCGGTGTCTGTGTTAGGTTTTTGTCTTTTTGACGGTGATTCATCTATTTTACTGGATATATTATTATTATTATTATTACTTGCATCTATTGTTTTTCTTTTAACAGGAGAATTGAGTGAAGAACAATTTCCACTGAAGAATCTTCCTAAAGTCTGTTGTTGCTGATTTTTGGGGGCCATCGATTTAAGTTTGTATTGTGTTTGGAGTAAGACTGGAAAATGTTTCCTAAACATAGATTTTAGTTTTATTTCAAATTCAGAACGTAATTATTCATTCTTTTTTTTTTTTTTTTTTTTTTTTTTTTTTTTTT
>JAJMBM010000208.1:0-21949 GCA_030565325.1 Insectozyma coleopterorum
AAACTTAATATTTCATTAATAATAACCAATATTCTCAATGAATATAATTTGCAAAATTCATTTTTAACGTGTATTGTATGTAATTTCTTATTCCATGAACTTGGCAAATAATGAGTAAATTGTGCAACATATCTTAAACTGGCTTCTGGATCATAAACAAAAGTCGTATTGGAATTTTGATCATTTGGTAGTGTTGAAGTTGAAGTTGAAGTTGAAGTTGAAGTTATTGCCCATAAAGTACCAAATATACTAATATAAAATAATGCGCTTTTACCTGAAGTTATTTCAAATGACCAAAATGAATGGGTTTCATCTTCTAATAAAATCCCCATTATGACTAATACTGCTAAAATTGAACCAAATATAAAATTAATTAATTTCATACCATTCATAACTAAATAACTTTTTGGAAATTGATCAATATAAGTATGTGCTGGATTTATTGACATTTGTAATCTTTTATTGAAAAAATGTGGCAATTCATTAAATTCTCTCAATTTCCATTCTGCATATGGGGTATATTGTCTTAACCCAATAATTGATGAAGGATTTGTTTTGTATTCATTGAAATATTTAAAAAAGTATAATAAAATAAAATAAATAACAATAAATGGACTCAATATTAAATTAATGATTGCTGCTAATTTAAATCTTGATGTTAATTCTTTAGCCATTTGGTTTCGATTATAATCTTTTAAAATATTGGTATTGATTTGTCCTTGTTTATTGTATATAAAATTGTCAATACAAAGTTTTAAATTCCATTCTAACGTTTTTGTAAGTACTGATTTTTCATTCATTAACAGTCCAATTGATAAATCAAGAATATCTTTATTAATCAATGCAATCATATAATTTTCCCTCCTCATAATTCTATTCGCTATATCATGTGCATTCAATCTTACTTTTGATGATAAATCATTAATATAATGATTTTCAATAGGTTTAGTTGACGTTAGGCTATTATAATTTTTCAATGTCATTAATTTTTCAACTATTGTTTTCCAACTGATTGTCATTAACTCATTATCATTGATACCTAATAAATAATGATAAAAATTCTTAATCTCTTTTAATTTATAATTACAATCGAAATATAATTGAATACTTCGAAGTATTAAATATATGAAAAATCCAAATAATAAAAACTTTATCGAAAATGGAACTTTATGATATAAATAATTTGAAATGAACAAGTCTGATAATATCATATGGTTCTTTTGTTTTATATTTTCAAAGAATAAATCATAATCTAACCCCCATTTAAGAAAAATGGTAAAATTTAAAACAAATATGAATATAAGCAAATCAACAATTTTTGTTAAAACTATATTTACTAAACCTTTTCCAAGATAATAATAATATACATCACTTAAAAATTCATCCATATTTGTGATATTTGCCCATAAATACAAAGCTCTTTCCTTTGGAGGTATTATAATTGTAGATCTTCTCGATGTTGTGCCTTTAAAATTATTTTCCTGTGGTAACGATTGCTGAACCGTTGGTTTCCTATGCGAAGTTGGCTTTTGGGGTGTTTGAAACTTGATCTTTGGTTGCTGAATATTTTTCAAAGGAATTGTTCCAGTCTGTGGTATATTGGGTGTCACAAATGATTCTGATGATGATAAATCTGAATCAGATTCAGAATTAAGTAAGCTCGTATTATTAATTTGGTTATTATTCACCTTCGGTAATTCTTCTTCTTCTTCTTCTTCTTCTTCTTCTTCTTCGTCTTGGTTTTCTGTAATGGTTTGTTTTTGATTATATGTACTATCAAATTCAGGATCATAATATTGATAATTTTCTTGTATTTGATTATAAACAGAATTCAATCCAAATATTCTCGATAGAAAAGTATCATTGTTTTCGTTGGACGATGTGTTGATCACTGTCTCATCATCGTTATCAAGATTGTATCTATACGGATTATCACCAGACATAAGTTGGAACCATGGAGAAATGTTTGAATCACTTTCTTTTTCTGTTGTCAAAGCAAATCAATCTTATCTACACGTGATCGTGCACGTGCTTTAAATTTATTGTGGCATATGCCATGACAGATTTTCTTCGCATTTTGAAATTATCAAATAATATTTAAAAAGCCCAAACCCTAAATGTCAAATGAAGATGTGCAATCCAATGAAGAGCCTCAGCCACCCAACGATGATGATTTACTTAATAACATTCTACCATCTTATCACATGTTTCAAGCAACGGTGTCAAAGAATCTAATACCAACTGATGAGAATTATCTCGTGGATCCACCAAATTACGACGACAAATCGTATAATAAACAACAACATAATGGACATAATTCCGTGACTCCGGTGGTATCAGAGACCCCATCGCTAATACATAGTACTACGCCTTCCAATATGCACACTCCAAATGACGAAGCGCATGTTCAAGATGATTATTTCAATTTTGAAGAAGAAGAACAACAAGATAATTATAATCAAGAAAGTGATGATTTATGGAAGAATAACATTTTATCGAATGTCGACAAATTGCCAAACTTGACAAATGTGAGAAATTCAATAACTGATTCATTAATTGTTGAAATACAAGTGACTGAAAAGGTGTGTCAAAAGGGTATTAAACCAATTTTTATGGATCCTTCTACTAAGGAATTTAAACAGGGTGATTATTTGCATGGTTATATAACCATCAGAAATCTCTCGGACAAACCGATACCGTTTGATATGGTATATGTTGTTTTTGAAGGCACTATGACGATTTTAAATCAATCGGGTATAAATGATAATGAAGATCCAATTAGAAGGTTTAAATTTCTAAATATGATGGATTTATTTGCTTCGTGGTCGTATGCAAATATAGATAGATTAATAACAGATAATGGGGATCCACATGATTGGTGTGATGGAGAAACTGATCCTTATGATAATGCATTATTAGCAATTGATGTGAAAAGACTATTTCAACCCAATGTGACCTATAAACGATATTTCACATTTAGAATACCAAGCAAATTATTGGATGATACTTGTAATCATAATTTACCTTCACATTTAGAAATACCTCCAACTTTAGGAGTAGATAGAAATAACGTTTTACCTTCGATGATGTTGGCAAATAAGCAAAATCAAGTTAAAGATTTATCATTTATGGACAGTTGTATATCGTATACTATAGATGCAAGAGTTATTGGCAAGGCCTCTGATTATAATTATCCAGTTAAAAAGGATCAATATGTTGTTGCGAAATTAGCATCAACACAAATTAGAGTCATTCCATTACCAAATTTAGAACATCAGTATAATAAAAAACAAATGGATAAAGAAGCAGAGCTTTATTACAAGGCTTTTCTTGATAGTATAATGGCCAAGATTGAATATGGAAATCAATTGTTAAATACGGCGACAAATTTAAGACCCACGTTGACACCATCAATTAGTCAAGATACAGTTAAATTAAGACAATTGTATGATGAGGCACATTCAACAATTAAAAAAAATTTAATAGATAGAAAGATTGAAGATGACAATTTATATCAATGTTTAATTCCATTCAAGAAAAAAACATTTACTGGGGCATCAAAATATTTAGGAGTCATTTCATTATCTTCAATTAAATATAATTATAAGATAAAGTATAATTCACCGCCAAAGTTTGGTACTTCTTCATCGAAAGAGACTGAACTTGTTATACCGCTTGAATTGAGTTATTTTCTGGAAATTGATAAGTCATCCAAAAATATCCCAGATGTGAAATCTATTGATGTTGAATTGGTGACATTGACTATACGCTCAAATAAACATCCTATTCCAATTGAATTCACGCCAGATATGTTATTTCATGAAAAGGAAATCGATGGACCGAGTCAAAAGAGAATGTTTTTCCAATATGACAATTTCGATGAAATAATAATAAAACAATTCCAAGATTATCTATATGAATATCATAGATTGATTCAAGAATTGGGTAATGACGTTTTGAAAATTGAAACTAAATTATATAGGGATGTCAAAAGTATTGCAAGTTTGAAAACAAAGTATATTAATCTACCGATATCAAATTGTAATTTTTTTTATAAAAATCAAGGAAATCTTGGATCATATCAAAACGTAAAGTCAATTCCTTGGGTATTGGAAGAAAATACAAAAAAGCAATTATATACAAAGAAATTCTCCATTAAGATGGATTTGAATAATTGTAGTTTGAAAGGTGTTGAACATTCAATGAAAAGTTTAGATAAAATAATATTGGTACCGAATTTTCAATCTTGTTATATGAGTAGACTATATTATATTAAAATTACAGTAAAGATGTCACATGGTGATTCTTTAGTTTTAAATCTACCATTAGAGATAGGTATTTAAATATATACTTGTACAACTGTGACTTGACAGCATATTAACAAAACTAAGAATACAGTATAGTTCTTTCCGTAACAGCAACCATAAAATGAACATATGGAGAAAAAGAAAACAAATTTAGAAGAGAAAATTCACCTCTTTGCATACTTTTTTGGAAACTATCACATTCATTTATGGTTTATTTTCCGAACTCTAATTCGCCCTTATCAACTATAAGTCTGTAATCAAGTACTTGTGTGTGATTTAGTGGTAACCACTTTGCCACAAATCCTTAATCTTTTACCAAAAGTTACACCCCCCCCCAAACTCCACAATTCGGACATTTTGACTGCTAATCTTTTAACTTTACAAACGCTAGTTAATTTCTCAGCTTTTCAAATACCAAGTTTCATGTTTAATAATTAATTGCAAATTTTAGTCATACACTTGGTAGTGTCCAGTTTTTTATTTTTTTTTTTTTTTTTGCTGCTTGCTTTCTTTTTTTTCTTTTTTTCTTTTCGCTTTCTTGTGTTGTGGCATGGATTTCAGAATTTACATTCAAGATCCGATTTGTTAAATTTTTCAATCAAAAAGTAATATGGATAATAGGAATAAGTTTGGGTTGAAGCTTTCATCGCTATCAATAAGAGATAATTCTCGAAGTTCCCTACAAGAGGAGAATAATCAAGACGATGAGGCTAATCAATTGATCAACATTTTACCATCTTATCAAATGTATAGATCTACAATTACAAAACAATTGACTCCAAGTATAGAAGATTTAAGAACCGATCCACCGAGCTATGAAGTAACTCCTCTACAGACACCCGATATAGGCTCGGCCTTATCTGCACAAACTTCATTACATGAATATTTCTTGAGTACACCGCCAACGCCAAGTTTTGAACCCTTTAGTATAGACGAACAATTGAGTGGTCATAATGGTGAACACGCCGAAGAAGAACTACAGAATGATGAAACCATCTTGGAGAACTCGCACAAGTTGAAAAGATTGACTTCTTCAAATAAAGACATATCAAAATTATTAGAAATTAAAGTTTCAATTACAAAACATATAGGTAAAGTTGGTGAACAACCGCAGATATTAAACCCATTAGCATTGGAATTAAAACAAGGTGATTATGTTTATGGATTTGTGTTGATCACAAACAGAACGACGCATGAAATTCCATTTGATATGTTTTCCGTTCAATTAGAAGGATGTTTAACATTTGGTAACGTGAATAATAACAACACTTTAATCGTTGAACAACCTACTAAGATATCAAGATTCTTAACCATGTTTGATTTTAACGCAAGTTGGAATGATGCATTTTTAGATCGATTAGTTACTGATAATAATAATCCTCACTACGCAATGACAAAAGATCAAGAAAAATTTATGGACCCACAAGATCATACATATTATCAATTAAATTCAAGAAAAGTTTTTCAACCAGGTAGAACTTATAAAAAATTTTTTACATTCAAATTGCCTGAAAAGTTATTGGATAATGATTGTGAACATCTGTTGATCAGACATTTACAAATCCCTCCAACTTTGGGTATATGTAAGAATGAAATAATTAATACTTTAAGACATAAATGGAAGGATGCAAAGGATTCACCATTGGAAGGGGAAGAAATACTAAAGAACAAATTTAAATACGCTTCATTAACAAATGATTTTTCATTTCTTGATACTTCAATAAGTTATTGCATAAGTGCAAGAGTTATAGGTAGAGCATCCGAGTATAAAGAGTTGCTAGGCGGCGTAAATAATCAAAATATTGATATAGATCACGATGAATATGTCGTTGCAAATGAAGATTCTAAATATTTAAGAGTGGTACCAGTATCACCACAAATATTACAATTAAATAGATCAATGATACAACAAGAAGCGAGATTGCTATACGGAAGAATGATTGAAAAAATCACTGAAAAAATCGAACTTGGAAAAGAACTTATTGAAAAAAATCAACAACACAATGGTAATAATAGTTTGTTACCAGTTTCAAGTCATGGATCGTTACGACCCGTTTCAAGCTCATCATCAATACTGTCATTACATAATATTAATTCATTAGAACATACATCAACTACATTAGAATTAGCGAAAATTCAACAATCATATTATTCAAAAAGTAAAAAGCATAGATTTCATTCAAATGAAACCGATGTTGTATATGAAGTTTTTCTTCCATACAAGAAGAAATCATTATTTGCAGCTTCAAAAATACTCGGTTTAATAGCATTTTCAACTCCAAAAACTGAATACAAAGCAAATTATATACCATTACCTCAATTTCAAAAGAAAATCCATAATATAGAAAAATTAAAATTAGAAAATATTATAAAAGTACCTATCAATTTAACATTTATTTTCGGTGAAGAAAAATATAATTCACAAAGTTCATTACCCGATTTTAAATCTGTTTCTATTGATTTAATTGCATTAACGATAAAATCAAAGAAACATTCAATTCCAGTGGCAATTCATCCTGAAATGTTATTTGAAAATAAAACTAAAAATTCATATTCGTCACATCAAAATAACTTGACGCATGATAATTTCGATTATGTAACAATTAAAAAATTTCAAAAATATGCATCCGAATTATCAAAAATTTTAAAACAAGTAGATCCTGAATTAATGGAGCTCGATAAAGACATGATAACCGATATTAAATGTTTGGCAAGTTTATCAACAAAATTCGTCCACTTGAAAGTAAAAGATGTATATTTGGAATCAGAAGCAATTTCCAAACGATATGATACAATAACTTCAATCCCTTGGGAGAAAAATGTGCTCAAAATTAATGATGAAGATGCTGTGAGATATACTAAAAAATTTAATTTGTTAATAGATTTGAATACAGCAATGTTGAAACCGGTTAATCTGACTGATTTTTGTTTAGTCCCTGAATTTCAAAGTTGTTTGTTAGCAAGACTATATTATTTAAAAATTGATATTAAATTGGCTAATTTAGAAAAAATTTCATTGAGGGTTCCAGTGGTGCTACAAAAGACATAAGTATTCAAATATACACTTGATTCTAAACGGTATATACAAAGAACTGCATTGTAGCAAAAAAGGACCCTACCCATAGATATAATCTGAATCTTTAAACACAGTGTGGAAATTCATCCATCAAACCACCTTTGTCCCTTAGTAGGTAAAACACTGGTCAAAAAAACGGTGTGCTTGATGAGTTAATGTTCGATAGTAAAACTGCTCTGGGGGGGGGGGAACAAAGGGAAATGAACAATTTTTATAAATAGGAAAATCTAGTTTATATACTTTTTAATTTCACATTGCAATTAAACACAATTTATGATGGTAGGTTTACTGTATTTTATGCCACAAACTTTAATCATTATTAATAATAATTTTTTCATTAACATATTTCATATCGTAACTCGTTAGTCTTATTAATTTGTAAATAATCTTTCAATTTCACATGTGTTCGAACACATATTAATTGCGCTTTTGCCGCGAAACTTTAGTTGAGGTTATCAGCAGTGGTATATCCTTTTCGAACTAATCATTTCACGCGTAATCAAATACTGGGTAAAAAAAACAATACTAACGTTTTACATTCACAAGTATTTAAATTAATAAAGTTAAATTCGCTTTATTAACAAAGGCAAAACATTAGTTATACAAATTTTACTGACATGTGTGTTTTGATATTTATTAATTGTTTTAAATTTGCCACAAAATCTAGATGAGGTCTGACCCCCTTAGATCTGACATATAATAATTTTTATTTTTTTGCGTTAGAATCTTTTTATTTTATATTTATTTATTTTTTAAAATAATAGCTACATGCTTATGTCAAAAGTGATTTTAAAAATATCAAATTTCACGGTTATACCTGAATTTTACTGTATAGAATCATATTACTTAAATAAAATTTGAATTTAGATAAAGTGCAATTATTCAATACTTATAAAATTTAACGATGTAAGAAAATATGAAACAACTGTGAACTGACTTCATTCTATGTTTCTTTTTAAATACATACACAAACACTTATAATAAACCTAATTGTTTCTTTTGATTTTAAAAACTTGTTCTTCTTGGTAAATATAAATAGAGTTAAATTTCTTAAATAATACCAACCAATTTTTGACAATCCACAATAAGGAAATACAAACGACACTTGAATTGTGGTAGTCCGTTCTGTGGTGGTCCGCTTTGATTCTTTTCTTAGGAAATAAAAATTGCAAGCCACACAAAAATCACGTGAAAACAAAAATACAAAGAGATGATCCGATAATTGATGTTAACAATAGTTAATCCATTTTAATTTGACATGGAATCAATATGACAAGTTTAATAAGCGCATGGTGGTGTAGACTTTTTGCAATGTATATTATAGGAAGTATTAAAGTATTATTTGACGTAATCTGCAGACCTGTATATTGGATTAAAAAAGTTAAATTTTATTCCCGTAAAGAAAACCCATTTCAACTATGAGAAGTGGATCACCACGGTTCATTGACGTTACTACTTTAGTATGAGATTAAATAAATCAAAAAAATATGAATAAAAAAATGAATTGTATTGAAGTATTATTAAGACATAACTATATATATCGTATTGTAGTTTGCTATACCAATTCGGGAAATATACAAAGTCCTTGGGTGGCCACGCGCTTGCGTAATCAATCTAAGAGCAAAAATATGAAATGTTGAAAACTCAACCATTTTTTTGTACCTTTTGGTAGTAAATACAAAACAATCAAAATATTATTGATAGGCTACTTTTATAAAATACTTAAATTTAATTGACGGTTTTCATATCTATTTAAAGTAACAAGTTTTGTTTGCACTAACAAACTTTTGTCGTTTGGTAGCGTTTGGGTTATCAATATTTCTCTTCTTATTTTTTGCATTTTTTTTTCTTAAAAATCATTACAATCATCATGTCACAACCACCTAAAATTGAAGAAATTAAAGAAGATGATCAACTGCAAGATCAACAAACTGATCAATTTATATCTGAATGGGATAAACTAAGGTATGTTCCCAAAGCCGGTGAACCTGCTTTACCACCACAATTGGCAGAATTATCTAATAAATCCACCGATGAAGTCATTAAAGAATTAAATAGATTACCATTTTTCATGACCAAATTAGATGAAACTGATGGTCAAGGTGGGGAAAATACCGAGTTGGAAGCGTTAAAACAATTGGCATATGAAGGTGAACCACATGAAATTGCAACAAATTTTAAAAATCAAGGTAATGATTGTTATAAAGTTAAACAATATAAAAATGCGATTGAATATTATAATAAAGGTTTAGAAATTGATTGTGATGTTTTTGAAATTAATAAAGCTTTGTTGTTAAACAGAGCTGCTTGTAATTTAGAATTAAAAAATTTTAGAAAATGTATTGATGATTGTAAAAAAGTTTTATTAATTGATGAAAAAAATATTAAAGCTGTATTTAGATCAGGTAAAGCTTTTTTTGCAATTGAAAAATATGATGAAGCCGTTGAAATTTTGAAATATGGTTTGACTATAGATCCAGAAAATAAAGATTTGAATAATTTACTTGATGATATAGAAAAAAAATTGAAAAGTATACAAGAATTAAAAGAGAAGAAGGAAAGAGAAAAACAACAACAAGCTTTAAAAGAAAAATTACTTGATGATTCTATTAAATTAAGACATTTTAAAATAATTAAAACAAAACAACCACCTGAAGTTTTAAAACAATCGAAAATACGATTAGAAGATCCAATGGATTATCAGTCACAATTAATATTCCCAGCAATGATTTTATATCCTACAACAGATGAATTTGATTATATAGAAGAAATAAGTGAATTAATAACCCCGTTGGAAATATTAGAAATGGTTTTAAATAGACCAAAGGAATGGTTTGAAACACATCCTGGATTCACCATTAATAATCTCGATTGTTTTATGGAAACTGAAACTGGTGGTTTGATTAAAGTTGGTAAAAAGATTGAATTAAACAATGCATTAATGAACGATAAATCTTCAAAAGCTCCATTATTTGATAATGCATTAAGATTATATATTGTACCTAAACAAGATGTATCAAAATGGGTAGCAGATTGGTCTAAAGAAAAAGCTTTAGCAACTCGTTTATAGAATTACCTTTTTTTGCTTTTTTAATTTTTTTTTTTTTTTAATGATATCCCATTTTCCGATCATAGCCATATTTTTCAACTGTAGAACTTGAAACTAAAGTTGGAGATCTTTCAGGTCGATCATTACCAAATATTTTTTTGAAATCAACTTCTGGTGGAGCTGGAAAAAATTTATTAGGATTCATGTTTGCAAACTTTAATAAAGTTTTATCTAATTCTGGTGATTTGGCCCATGGTCGTAATATTCTCTTTGAAGGTGAAAAATCGGTATCTGATAAAACTTCAGGTAAAGTATTTGGACTATATTTAGTTGTGTCAAGAATCTTTTTCTTTGGAGTTTCAATCTTTTTAACAGTTTCTTTTCTAGTGAAGATTCCACGAGCTGCGTCGGGTAATGCAATAGCATTTCCTGTTCTAGCTTTTTTATACTTTGGTAAATCTGGCTGAGAAGGTTGTAAATTATTTTTAATCGGCACTAGTTGTTGTTGTGGTGGTGGTTTGGAATGATTATCTAAGTCCTTTTGTTCTTCTTTCCTTGTCATTTCCAGTTTTCTTTTCAACACATGGTTAAAATTTAATACTATTTTTTGTTTAGTTTTTAATGCAGCTTCTTCACTTCTTAATTCCATCATGCTTTTCTTTACACTTTTTCGTAGTGGTGGTATCAGTTGTACTGATTGGGTATGATGATGTTTCAATGGTGATAATGATTTTTTTGGAATTGGTTTGAAATTATTAATATTTGTTGATATTCGATTATTTATATGTGAATCGTTACCAGGTATTAATGAGGTTGTTAAAAATCTATTTCTTTCAAGTTTTCTACCGCCTTCTGATTTTTTAGGTTGTAATTTAGTTTTTGCGGCACTTGCGCTTGTTGGAGCAGTGATTCTACTGATTAATGATTCTGGAGATTTTGATCTTGTTGATAATGGAGTTTTCCTTTGTTGAGTTGGAGATTGTAATTTTGGAGTAACGCTTAATTTAGTAGGCGATATCGATCTTGATCTAGAAAATATTTGATCTTTGCTTTGTTGTTTAATTGGCGATCTTGATCTGGATCTGGGTAGTGGGTGGTGTTTAGTTGGTGATTTGGATCTAGGTAGTGGTGATTGATCGTTATTTTGTTGTTTAATTGGAGATAATGCTCTGTATTTTTCAATATTTGACCATACACTAGTTGAATTTTTCTCTAATTCAAATTTATTTGGTGAATTATTTACTTTCATAGGCGATTTAAGAAATTTATCATTATCATTTGAAGACGGTTGAAGGGTTGAAGTTGGTAATTGTAGAGATTGTGGGTTTTTTAATTTCTCATTAGTCAATTCTGGAATTTTTGATTCAAATATAGGTTTTGGTTGAAATTTTTGTGGTAATCTAACTGGAGATAATCTAAATTGATCATTCATTTCAAATTTGGAAACAAGTTTAGGATTATTTTTATCATTATTAATTTTAATTTCATTATTTGGATCATGGAAACTAGATTCTAATTCTAAACGGTCTAAGACTCTTGAAGTTTGAGATTTTATATTACTTTTTCTTGGTCTAGTTGCTGACTTGACAATAATTGGTTCTCTTGCAGGTAAAGATATAAATGCGGAGCTTCTACTTTTTGGGGTTTTATGTTCCAATGAAGAAACAATACTAGGTTGTGAAGCTTTATTGTTTTGATTTGTGGGAATTGAAGAAGAAGAAGAAGAAGTTGCCGTTGTTCTTGTTGTTGTAATTGGAATTTCTTGTTTTATAATAGGTGATTTTGATATAGGTGATTCTAGTTTGGAATTTACTCTTTCTGGAGATTTTGATGTGGATGACTCTAGATTGGAATTTAGTCTTTCTGGAGATTTTGATGTGGATAATTTAGAATTTAGTCTTTCTGGAGATTTTGATGTGGATAATTTAGAATCTACTCTTTCTGGAGATTTTGATGTGGATAATTTAGAATCTATTCTTTGTATAGATTTTGATATGGATAATTTAGAATCTACTCTTTCTGGAGATTGTAATTTTTGATTGTTCAATGAATTTCTTGATGATTTCCCAGCGGTGCTTTTTCTAATAGCTTTACTGATGGCTTGGAACAGATCATCATCGAATAAGGAACGTCTTGAATTTGTAAATAATGATTTTCTCTTTTCCTCTTCATTTTGCTCTTCTTGTCCTAAGTTATATTTCGCATTTCCTATTTCTTCTTTAACAACAGCTAATGACTTTGGTGAAGGCAATATAAATGAAAGATTTGAAAGGTCAACTTGATCATTATTTATTTTTTCCTGTTTCAGTATCATATCATTGATATTCTTCATTGGATTTTCATTCAAGACATCCAATTCTATATTTCCATTATTTAAATTATTCATTATATTATCTAAATAATTATATTGATTTATTATATCATTAAAATGCGCTTCAATCAGATTTGAAGCTATTGATAATTGATTGCTCAATTCGCTTGAAACCCATCTAGATGATCCTGCGATAACACCATTTTTCTTCTTCTTCGTTGCGTTTATAGCCCATAGTTTGGACATAACTTCAGGGGTCTATGAAATGGTTTGTACAAAATTAATCACAAATTTTAAATGTTTTTTTTTTTTTTTCATACATTGCACAAAAAGTAAAATAGATAAACACGAAATTATAAACTTATATACGAATTACCACTTTTTCAGCAGAAACTTTATTGTTCTTCAATAGCAAAAGTCCTTCATTGACTGATTCAAATCCATTGTTCAAAGTTATTAATTTCGGATGTTTAATTCGAGTGATATACTGTGGTAATTTATTATTCCACCAGTTTGAATAATTTTCCATCATTTCTGGTGTTTGTATATATGAAATCTCACCAATTTTTTTCTCTTGAAGAATAACAACATAAGTAACTGTGTTTCCAATATGAACACTTCTGTTTGGAGTAGTTTTAATACTGGTTTCATCTAATCCATTTAAAGTATCTAAATAAACCTTTGAGTTTCCTACACTTGAATCATATACATTTTGAAATGAAGTTTCAGTTGCAATTATATCAAATCCAAATTTGATTTTCCCTTGACTGGCTTGTTTAATCTTCTCAACCACATCGATATCATTGTAATCAAATACGTAATCTGCACCTAATGATTTCAATAATTGGAAATTTTTACTTGAACAAGTAGTTATAATTTTTAGGTCATACATGATTTTCGCAATTTGTATAGCTAATAATCCCGTTGTAGTAGAGCCACCCCAGATTAAAATAAAATCTCCATCTTGTTTGTATTTATCTATATTCAAATGATGCGAATATGATAATCCAACGGTTGATAAACCTAGAGTTACAGACGCAGCTGCGGTGAATGAATCTATAACGCCCATTTCACTTGAAATCTCATCGGATAAATGTTCATATTTGATTGTGGTGGATGGGGAAGCAATCGCGTATTCTCCAAATGCACCATATATTTTTGTGAAGTTGCCTGGTACAAAACTACTCACAAAATCACCTTTGTTAAAGTTTTCCACTGATTCACCAACTTGTTCAACTACACCACTAACATCACTTCCTACCAAGTCTCCAGGATTACCAAGCTTATAAACAATATGTTTCCAATCAGTGGGATTCATAGCGATAGCTTTGGTTTTGATTAAGATTTCATCACGATTGATAGGTGGTAATTGAACATCTTTGATTTCAGTTAATATATCTGGATTTGAAGATATAACTACGGCTTTCATTTTGAATGATTGAAATGGTGGGAAAAAGTTTGATTACTAATGTTAATTTAAGGGTCGTCAATGTCGAAAATAATTCCCGGTTTGCGTCGGTTATCAGCAGTTTAGACAGAAAATTATGGAAATTATGAACTCGGAGTAATTTTTATTTATCCGACATCACTGGAATTTAATCAACATTACGAATGGGATTAATGATTAATTGCCCACCATTTTATATTAGAATTCTTAACCTCTTTTTTAAGTTATTGTCGTACTAATCTATTGTAACGACACTTTGGATTAACAAATAGAATAACACTATAGAATTTAATACAATTATTTATATTCACTACACGATATATTGATCGCTGATTTTTTTAAACCTTGCAAAAACCCAATCATTCTCCGTAATTTTCAATTTCATTTATAATTTATTATCATTCAAAATAGAACCCTCTTCATATAATTCATCCAATTCAGACTTAAAATATTCTTTACAATTTTGTCTTTTAATCTTTTGAGTTGGAGTGATTAAATCTAATTCAATAGTTAAAGGATCGAATAAAATTTTTATATTATGTAATTTTTCAAATCTTTGCAATTGATTTCCAATTGATTTATTCATATCAATAAGGAAAATTTTCTTTGTTCTTTTATCATTGAAAAAAGCAATAATATCATCTTTCTTCTTAATCTTATCTTTAAATCTATTCATTAAATATTGTTCAATAGTATTCAAATCCAATCCAACTATACCTATTAAAAAACTCTTTAATGAATCTCCATATATGAATAATTGTGTAATGTATGGGAATTGTGAAAGATAAATATTTTCAATCTTTTCCAAATTTGTAAATTCACCTTGTGATAGTTTAATTATATTTGAAATTCTATCAATTATATAAATTTTATTGTTGTTTAATGAATCAATATGAATTACATCACCAGTATGATACCAACCCTGAGCATCAAAGCTTTTCTTCGTTGATTCTGAATCTTTGTAATATTGTTTAAAAATCTGTGGACCTCTTAACATCATTTCACCCGTTGGTCCATTTTCATCTTTTGAAGTGTAATTCTTTTCTGGAATATCGCGTGTTCTAACTTCGGTGGTGATTCCAATTGGACCTACTGAACCTGGATTTGTATCGAATTTTGAACTTGCAAGTATCCCACCAAACGATTCACAACTACCATATCCATTTGCGATTCCTAGATTTAAAGCGGCTTTTAGATATTTCAAAGTCTCTTTTGAAATTGGCGATGAACCAGTTGATATTCCAATGACATTTTGTAATCCAATTTTTTTTTTAAATAAATTAATAACTTTATCATAAAAGAAATGCGAAGGATTTGTAAATTCGTACTCGGGCAATGATTGTAATTTAATCTTTTCATTTATTGCTCTTGTGTAAATCAATTGTATAAATGATTTATTTGGATTATTTACTGTTTGTGCTTTTATAGACGCTTCTAATTTTGTTAAAATTCTTGGAACTAATGCTAATCCAGTCGGGTGTAGGATTTTAACATCTTGTAATAAGTTCATTGGAGATTTGTCTTTTGGAAATCCAATTTTTGAGCCCATAGACAATGCAAATAAAACATTTGTGCGTTCATAAATATGTGCCAAAGGTAGGAATGAATAATGAATTGTATTTAAATTTTTGGTACTACTACTTGCTGAAAGTCGAAATGTCATTGCACAAACTGCGTTTCTATGTGTTAACACAACACCTTTTGGATCCCCACTAGTACCCGATGTAAAGGTAATTGTGAAAATTGTATCAGGCTTAGGAGGTATTGGGGATTTTAAATTAATTTCTCCAATTCGTTCAACATCTTTCAAATCATATAAATTTATATTTGAATGATGAGCTAATTCAACAAGTATTGAATCTTGTAAATCATTTAAATCATCCATTGAAACAATTATAATGAGATTTTTTAATTCATCTAAATTATTCTTTTTCAATTCAATCAAAAATTTAATCTTTTCCTTTGAACATATTACAATTGGAGATTCAGTTAACCTTAAAATATACTTGCATGTATCAGAACTTGCTGTATCATATAATGCGGTATTTGGAATTGAATATGCAATCGATGTAATATCGCATAATGTCCATTCGAGTCTATTATGTGCAAATATAGTTATGATAAATTTATCAAAAGAATTGTAATCATAACAGTGAGTATCTAATCTATAAGGACTAGATGATAATATTTCAAATATACCGGATCCAAGATTATTTCTACGTTTTTGTATTTGTGAATAATCTTGAAAGATATAATCATCGTTACTTCTACTACCTAAACATGGAGAATTTGAATAAGCCCTAGCGGAATTTTCAAATAATATATATAAAGTATCCAATGACGGATAAAAGGTTTCAATTAATTGATTTGGTGAAAGGCTATTTCTATAAATTGGAGAATAACCTTCTTGTTCTGAATTTGGTAACGGGATTGAAGTATTTAATTTAGTCTGATCGAGTGGTAGACTTTTGTGTAAAATTTCGTTAAAGATATGTTGTGGATCATCTTGAAATAAAGAATTTGACATTGGATAATTGAAAAGATGGGATAAAGTTTATATAAAGTTTTATAGTTATAATTGCGGAGTGATCAAATATAATTACTATGTGCGTCTATGTATTAATTTATATTGTTTGATTAAACGTTCAATATGATCAACCGTGAAATAAGTTTATAAACAGAAAAGAGAATCATAGATTGAACTATACAACTCCATTCTTGATTATCAGGAGCTCCTAAAATTTATCAGTTTGAAGTAATATTAGTATATATTAGTAAATTTGACGAAATTTAGAATCAACTAAAGTAACCACATCTTGGGACAGTTGATGTATCATAATTTTGTGTAACATGAACGGTTTTCATTTTGATTTAACCATATCATGAATATGAACCATTTACTTATATTACTTCTGGCTGTCCCGCTATTGTTTTGCAGTTGTAGAAATGGAACAGCACTTTCAATGGTTGCATTTTACTAAAATCATTTATTGATTTGGTAATTCCCATGTATAAAACTAAATCTTTTTCTTGAATTTTGTTTTTATAGTATACATTAGGTAAAATCTCAATACCGAAAGAAAAGCCTAGGAACCTATTGATAGACACAGGATTGTTGGCATTTAAGCATCTAGAGTAATACGATAAGACCCTTGTAACGCCAGGTTGGGCATATCCTAAAACGGGGTCAACCCCAAGCCCAAAACCACAACCATGACAACTTTGATCACAAAGAAATAAAAATAAAGATTCAGCACATTAAGAAATATGAATAGTAGTATTAACAGAGAGTAATTAGCCATGTTGAAAGAGTGGATTTAGTCCCACGTTGTAATTTCTAGTCCCTTGATAAGTTTTAGTTATTCTTTTTTTTTCGACACTTTTATACATGTTAGCTACCCATTTTCATTTCCATCCTTTCTCGAAGTTTTGATAAGTCGAAATGGTTCACAATGGTATAGAAACTTTTAAATCTGTACCACTGAAACGCAGAATTGTGGTATATTAAATGACATTAATTATAAACTATTTTATTTTAAAAATTATCTTAGAACAAACATTACATCTATTTAGTTTGACGATGGAATATTTAAATAAAAAGTTGTTTTAGTACAAGTTACAATATACTCGATCTTCATTACTTTTTATATTGTGATGAAGAAAAAGTTGTATTTTTTATTATAATAATAATTGTATATACAGTCGGTAAGAAGGAAGTTATGCCGTCAATAGTCCCAAATGGCCCCAGCCGATGCAACAACAAAAGAAAAAATAAACTTTATCAATAAAATATTGAAAAATAGAAAAGAAATAGATATAATTTCTTAATAGTTTGAGTAATGGAAATTGTTAGCTAATATTATTGGGTATATTTTATTTTACTTTATTTTCTTTTGCTGCAAAAAAAACGCAAGCAGCAGATCTTATCGTAAAACTGCACAATCTTTTTTCTAAACGTTTTCTGCCGAGGCTGATTTAAAATTAAACATTTCATCCAACGGTTTTTATAAATAAAAAGTTAACTGAATTGTAGTTGCAAAGAATATATGATGGGACATATATTTATTTTTACCATTTATGATTCAATT
Organism: Insectozyma coleopterorum; assembly: GCA_030565325.1. Classification (NCBI taxonomy): domain Eukaryota; kingdom Fungi; phylum Ascomycota; class Pichiomycetes; order Serinales; family Debaryomycetaceae; genus Insectozyma; species Insectozyma coleopterorum. The sequence continues at coordinate 18,279 of JAJMBM010000208.1, forward strand.
TGGGTATTTGGATTATTATAGGGTTGTATGGTAGGGAATGGATAAAGTGGGGTGGGCACGAGGGGACGCACAAAGCTAATTATTCATAGTGTGGGGACGCCATGAGAAGAAGGAAAAATTGTTACTTGGAGGACCCAAGAAGGAGAAGAAGAAGAAGAAGAAGAAGTCTCGAACCAAACGATATTAATTTCTTATATAAATTCTTTCAATTTCTTTAAAATTTTTTACAACCTTTTTTTTTCTTTTCTTCAATAGTATACTTTCACAATCTTTCTTTCTGCTTGATTTATTTATTCATAATGTCTAATCTTTTCATTGAAACTCCAGAACAACTTCATCAATTATTTAAAAACGGTCCGACCCCGAGGGATTTAAGCAACAACACGGAAATTCCAAACACTAAACAATCTGGATTCTCGTCGATTTATAGGAATTCTTATAATCCAAAAGGTTTAATTAATAATTTACATCCAGCTATTGAATCTTTATATGATACATTTGAAATTTCATGTTCTATCAATGGTAATAAGCCATGTTTAGGCAAACGAGAAATTTTAAAGGATGGCACATTTGGTAAATATATTTTTCAAGATTATAACACCATTCGTCAAAGAAGAGATAATTTAGGTTCTGGGATTTTTTATATTTTACAAAATAATCCGTATAAGACAGATTCTGAATGTCATTTAAAGATGAAATATGATCCAAACTCAAAGGATTCATTTATTTTAACTATATTTTCTCATAATAGACCCGAATGGGCATTATGTGATTTATCGAGTGTTGCTTATTCAATTACAAATACGGCATTATATGACACTTTAGGTCCAAATGCCAGTAAATATATTTTAAACTTTACTGAGTCTCCAATTGTAATATGTTCAAAGGAAAAGATTAAATTTTTAATTGAATTGAAAAAGAATAATAGTATAGAATTGATTAATTTAATAACTTTGATTTCGATGGATTCATTAGATGATCCTGAAGATTATAAATTAAGAAATTTAGCTCATGAGAATAAAATTACTTTGTATGATTTACAAGAAGTTGAAAAATTGGGTGAAATTAATTATTTAATGCCAATACCACCTAAACGAGATGATTTATTTTCGATTTCTTTTACGTCGGGTACAACTGGTAATCCAAAAGGAGTTGAATTGACACAAGAAAATTTATTAGCATCAATGGTTTCGCATATTTGCGGGTTAGGATATCAAGAAAACGGATGTCATTATTCATTTTTACCATTGGCGCATATTTATGAAAGATGTGTTATTCAATATGCAATGTTGTGCGGTATGAAAGTTGGTTTCCCACAAGGTCCTTCTCCATTAACTTTATTAGAAGATATTCAAATGTTGCAACCAACTTGTTTAAGTTTAGTCCCAAGAGTATTGACAAAATTAGAAGCAGCAATCAAATCACAAACTATTTATTCTGATAAATTTTGGGTCAAATCATTATTCACAAAGGCTATAAATGAAAAGATTAGATTACAAAAATTAAAAGACTTTGAAAATCCGTCCCATTTAATCTATGATAGATTATTCAATAAATTGAGGAATAAATTGGGTATGTCAAAAGTCGTTTATATCACTACTGGTTCTGCGCCATTGTCACAATCCACATTTGAATTTTTACAAGCGGTATTGAACTTGCCTAATGGGATTTATAGTGGTTATGGCATGACTGAAACTGTTTCTGGTATGTGTGTATCACCACCAAATGCAACAAAATTGAGCGTTGGACCAGTTTCAATCTCGGTTGAGTTGAAATTACGTGATTTACCAGATATGAATTATTCAAGTAGTGATGAAATGGGTCCTAGGGGGGAAATTCTCTTAAGGGGTGGACAGATTTTTCATAAATATTTTAAGAATCCAAAAGAAACAAATGAATCATTTGATAATGAAGGTTGGTTCTATACTGGAGACGTTGGCCATATTGATCCAAATGATAATAATAGATTGTATATTATTGATCGTTGTAAGAATTTTTTCAAATTAGCACAAGGGGAATATGTGAGTAGTGAAAAGATTGAAAATATTTATCTTTCGCAATTCCCATACATTACACAGTTATTCATATATGGAGATTCATTGAAACATTTCTTAATTGGTATTGTTGGGTTGGACTTGAATACCATTGAACAATATTTATTGAATAGATTTAAAGATAAGATTGTTGAAAAGGATGATATTATTAAATTTTTCAATGATCCAAGAAATAAAAAAATTTTGTTGAATGATATGAATAAATCAATTGCAAATCAGTTACAAGGGTTTGAAAAATTGCATAATATAAAGATTTTATTCGATCCTTTGACTATTGAATTGGATTTGATTACTCCAACTCAAAAGATTAAAAGACAAAATTGTAAAGAGTATTTTAAATCTGAATTGGATGAGTTATATGAAGAAGGTTCATTGGTTAAAAATAGTTCTTTATAAATTAATATAAAGAAGTTATAGACTTGTAATTTTTCTTACCGCTCAAGTAATATATTGGTGGATAATAATTTGTCAAATGATAGAGCTCAACATTAGACTGAAAAAAGGGGAAATATCTCTCAATGATTAATAATATCTACTTTAGCGCCTTGAAAATTTGCAACAAGGGAAGAAATATTATGTTTTTAATATCGATTTATTTGTAACCCACATTTATCCAAACTTGAAATCAAACAATTTAACAGATACCTGGTGATATTCAAACTTGAATAATTTCGACTAGCGGATGATGCTTTGGAAAAATCAAAAGTTACTTCAAAACAAATAAAAACTTGGGTATCTTATTTCAAACAAATTTAAACATTAAAACTAAAATCATTTTAATATATTAATAAAACATAATATAATTAACATCCAAGAGGGTTTTCACTCAAATGGAATATAAGAGTTTTCCTTTTACTTAACAAGAGAGAAGGGATTAGGTTTAATATAAATATATAATAGTATAGATTCTAATTTACAAAATTTTAGAAAAAAATATTTGCAACAAGAGAGGAAAATTAAAAACAATTTATTTGTAGAATCATATAATATCAACATCGGAAACGATTCAGATTTGTATATGGTATCTTTTGCATGCTTTAATACATATAAGAAAAACAAAAAAAATAAATGATTGAAAAAGCAATGAAAACAATCTTAATCTCAGCTAAGACAGCGGTAGGTTTTTCTGTAGAGACAAGATAGTTTGTTTTATAAGTTTCACCTATTATTTTTGTATAATATAAAAAAAAAAGCGCCAAGTTTGTATAGTTTTACCAAATTAGAAAAAAAACACTAGATAAATAATTTTCACAATGAATCACATTTATTACCACATATAAATAGTATATTAGATATTGTTAGACACTCTGTATATCTTATTTATGGATTGATTTGAATTTAATCAATTTTAAAGTATGTTAAAATGGATGGCACGTGCGCGCAAGTTTGGGAATAAAGTTTTTGGATGCGATTAGAATTTTGTTGGAACAAATAAGGTTTGGAGTTTATTGAGCTACCTCCTATCCCTATTCAGGCATTGCTAGGTAATTAATTATTTCAATTGAGAATGTGTAACAAGCTAATTAAGATTATTACCTAAAGTAGTAACAAGCTAATAAAGATTATTACCTGATGTAGTATTGATGATATAATAGGCCAGCATGTCCTGTCTGCAAG